>MNCI01001745.1:938407-982138 GCA_015680685.1 Gnetum montanum | reverse complement strand
GATCTGAAAATAAATAAAGGGACTCCCAGGATCAGTTAGTTTCCTGGGAAGGTGGCCTACCTTGATCCAGTCAGTTACGGTATGTGTTAACATAACCGTATGCGTTACACTCCCTTGGACTGAAGGGTGCTCCGAAGCGTTAGTAGTTAGAGGCCTATACATGTACCCGTCTCCTTGTTGTTGCGAGAGTTTGTCTGGGATCTTAGTTCTGAAAAAGGGTCTCTTTTTTGTACAGTTATCGCTAGAACTAGTACCCGGTTGGATATTTACATTCTGAATATTTACAGCTCTCGCAGCGTGACGCTGCTGCGGTTGGGTAGGCAATTCCCCTTGCATTGTTGGAGCAGGAGGTGTTATGGGAACTACTTGAGGAAGAGGTGCGGGTGGATTTAGAGGATGGAAGGAATGTGGGATGTCTCCCGGAGGAGAAGGAGTCCTTCTGAAGTACTCCCGAGTGTAGTAGTGACGTTGTGGAGTAGTGTGACCCATAGCGTCACCTGGAGAAACTGGCTGCTGCACATAATAACCATAAGGATCAGGCTGCCGGTAAGGGTACTGATGTGTTGGCGGTGGCATCCCCCATGACTGTGGGTATTGCCACTGCTGGTGTTGTCCAATGGGCTGCGGAGGCGTTCCACTTGGATAATACGTCAAGGGTTGGTGGAACTGCCTTGGGTTACCTTGTGGATAAGGTAACCTTCGGGGTGTTTGCCGTTGATTAAGTCTTGGATTTAATGCATACACCCCAGACTCCTGCAGATGTGAGATAATTGGACAACATCCCTTAGGATGGTCATAGTAGCAGACCTCACATCCACCATCATTGTCTGAATCAGAATTTTCAGCCTCATCGGAGTTAGAGATTTTTCCCTTACCCTTGTTATGTGCAGGGTTAAAGTTTCTCCGCATGTTTTTGCCTTTATCACTACTTTGCTCATCCTTAGACTCCTCTACAATTTTCAAAACTGTTTCTATTCGTGAGTCTAAGGAATCCCACATTTGGTCTACCTTAGCCGATACCTCCGTTGTTAACTTTTGGATCGGCACGGTTTTCCTGTTCACCAACTCTTCGAGTGGTGACTCATCCTCCTCATCACAGAATTTCACTCCCTTCTTGCGAAGGGAGGGATCGCGGTTGTATTCCTCCGCACTTTCTCTTTTACGTAGCTCACCCTCTTCTTGCGCTACTTGTTCCAACAAAACTTCAACTTCATGGGCTCTTAATTGGGAGAGTCTCCCTTGGGCGTAAGTCCCAAGAGTTCTTCTCGTTTCATTTCGTAGCCCATCCACGAGGTGGCGAAGTTGATCCCGTTTAGCGTACCCATGGCCCGGGCAACGATGTAGCAGTGTGTAGTAACGGGCCATGGCAGCATCCAAGGATTCATAAGCTCCTTGTTTCCAGCCTTGGATCTGCTTACGCAAGTTAGACACTCTGGAGTACGTTTGATATTTGTTGTTGAACAATTCAAGCATCGTACTCCACCTCCTGATGGTTTCCGGTTCTAAGGACCGGTACCAGCTTTCTGCTTCTTTAGTGAGTGTCCTTGGGAACAACTTGAGTTTCTGCCACTCATTGTCTATGTTCTGCAAGGCACAGGCATCGTGGAATGCCTGTAAATGATGTTGAGGATCAGCGTTGTATCCCCCTTCAAAACGTGGGATATTATTTATATCCAAACGCTTGATCCTACTGTCTTTCAAATGCCTTGTGGGAATCCTAACTGCCTCTCTAATGTCAAGCATACTTCGGGTTGCGAATAGGGGTTCGTCATGATCATCTCTTTCATGACGTCTGTGATGTCTACGTTGTGGTTCCCTATTCTCCCTACGTCCTTGCCCTTGTCCTAACTCCTCTCGACCTTCTTGTCGAGGCATTTCATCTCTTTTACCTTTACTCTCCGCGTTATGCTCATGGTGGCTGCGCCCAGATGTGGAAGGAGAGGGTGAATGATGTGATGAAGGGGAAGAAGAAGGGGATCCATCACCATGGTGATGTTTCTTGCCTTCTCTTCGGCTGCTTCGGCCCCGATCGTTGTGACGATCAACGAGTCCGTCATTAGTGCGAGTGATTGTTCCTGCCGTGAACAGCTGGTGCTCACGGGGATCAGAGCCTGGAATATGTATCGTTGATCTAAGGCCCTGATGCCTAACCTCTTCACTAGAGTGAGGAGGAGGAACATCATTTTCTAAGAAACCCATCGTGAGGGGTTCCTCTTCTCCTATTTCACTAATGACGTGGGGAACCTTGCCCTTCAATAGTGAATGTTGGCTCTCCTGCCTTGCATCCCGAATACGTTGGGCATTTGTGGGATGATAATCCCTTGTGTCATAATCATCCAAAACGTATTCAGCAAGCAGCTCATGCATGCCATACTGTACCAAAGCACGGGAAAGCATGTTGGGAGCGGATCGATCTGGGGGTAACACGATGTTACCTTGCATGTCTCTCCACCGCAGTTGCTCATCTTGATGGAAAACAAAGGTAAAATCTGGCACATACTCATCGGGATGAGTATATGTGACCTTAGACTGTTGAGGACATGGTTGATTTCGGTTATGCGTATGATCCTGACTTTCTCCTGTATTGTCCTTAGGTGAGTTGATTTCATGAGAAGAAGCCATTTCTAATGGTGTGCTAACTTTCACCGTTATTTATGTTCTGAATTAACTGATTAACCCTAAGGTTCGTTTTAAGCTCACAACGATGTGAGTGATATCCCTTATGTTAAATTGGCGAAAAAACACTTAGTCCCCGGCAACGGCGCCAATGATGAGTGGCGAGGTACCCCTACACTCCACCATACGAATACGAGCGTACACGCGCGATCCGGTCGAACTCCGCAGACTAAATGCCTTAACGCCACAAGAAACACTTGGGGTTAATCGTTCGTTGTCTTCCCAGGCTTGCTTGTATGTGTCACGGTGTATGGTTAAGCAAGTCTGAGGTATGTGATTTTTTTGGTATTTTCGGCTTATCTTCTATGCTACCAGGAGAAAGGGTTGAGAAACTAAGCTAACTCTAACTAAGGTCTAAGTCTAAATTAACTAGCGTCAGCATCCGTTCCCACTTACCGGACACACCCTGAACTATGCAACTGCAGCTTACCAAACGCTAATCGTTACTGGGATCGCCACACGTAACGCAAGTGCTCGAAGTGGTCGTACTGAGGCACCTATTTAGCCTACGTGTGATAAGCAGCCGATTCCTTAGCCAGCCGTACACACCCGTGGGTGCTCGTAACTAAGTCGTACTTATCACACGATCTAGCCTAGCAATGAGCAGCCGATTCCTCAACTAGCCGTACACATTAGACCCGGGAGTTACCAAGCGCAGAATCCTGGAATACGCTACTGGGTTACCAAGCATCCAATGCTCGTAATTGAGTCGTACTCATGCATTGCGTCAAGCAGCCGATTCCTTGACTAGCCGTACACGTCCGTAGACGCTCGTAATCAAGTCGTACTTGAACGCACTAGGAAAGCAGGAAATAAAGCAATAAATGAAACCACGTGCTGCAAGGTTTATCCAAACAAGTTCGTCTTTATTGCCGTACACAACTTGGGTTCAGGTTACAAGCTGCTCGAATAAAGAGCCGTTCACTCTAGGACTCCTACTGCGGCACATGGGAAAAATTCTAACTCTGGAGTGATCAATCTGCCAGAGCTTCGCTACTTCTAGCCAGGATTGGGAAATGAAGGGAGTGCCGCCTCTTATTTATAGATATGACAGCGGGACGCGATATCGCATACGCGATATCGCAGGGTAAGACATGATATCACATGGGATGCGATATCACGGTGGCCGTGATATTGCGTACGCGATATCGCGGCACATGCAGGTCGCGTCTCATCACATACCTTTCCATTTTTGTAAGAAACTTATTCCTCCTTTTGTTCATTCGAGGATGCGTTTTTAGTTAGTCATGGGGGTATGATGAATCATCGGTTGGGGTGCATCAATGTGTACCCATTAATGTGACCTTGTCAACATATGGGAAGATGCATAGACAAAGTGTTTGTGTCTGCCTATATAAATGCGAGCACTCACCACATTTATGGCATCATTCATTTTAGTAGCTTAGGGAAGTTCTTGTAATTTGATTTCGTAGGAGTTAAAATATTTTTCTAAGTGCCCATCATAGGACTTAAAGGATTGTATGGATCTTTATTCAAGCATCTTGTACCTAAACACATTGATGTGTCTGACAATAAAGATGTGACTCTCTAACCCCCTTGCAACACTTGGAATAGACTAGATTTACTTTTAATGCACTTTACTTTCTGTACTTAGTTAATATTTACAATTCATGCAAGTTAATCAATCAATAGAATAAGCACAACCAATTTTGAGCATAAACACATATTCACTTGGTAATTTAGCAACGTTATTTCTTGGTTCGCCTAGTAGCATAACATTTGGTAATCCTAGTAGTGGATACGTGAGTGCAGGACATGTAGGGTAGGTTGGGAATGGACACTCATCACCCTTAGGATAGTTAGACTTTACTTTTTGTTATTAATTAGATTAAACCATTAATTTTCATATTATTGTTAGGAATAGCATAAAGCCATAACAACATCAATATTATATGCCTCACTTTGGACTAAACCATACATGAAAAAGCTACCATTGTTCTAAGTGGGAAGACAATGACTTGCGATTAATGCATAAAAAGCTAGATGCCACAACTAGTCCCATCCACAGAATCTGATCAAATCGTGTGTGAACGCTTGTGATTCATATAGTTGGATGTAAGGGGCACCCGCCACTTATTACCATTCATAACGAGTGTTTTTGGATTTTTTCCAATTAGACAAAACAACAATAATTGTCTCCTCAATTGACTTCATAGATTATGCTTGGATTTGAAAGAATTGCCAATATGTTGGACAAGGGATATGATATGAAAGATGGTTAATAGTTTCAACTCCTTGTTGGTATAGATTGTACAAATTATTTTGAATAATGCCTCCAGAGTGCAGATAATCCCTTGAGAGTATTAAATGAAAAATCTTAATGAGGAACAATTTTAAGTGTGCGTTAAGAACAAAATCATGTTATTTAAAGAGAAGAGGTGTTTGATCATTGCTTGTAATAGTTCATAAGCCTTTCTCATGCCATTCTTCCAAGTTCATGTCTCATTTCCAATATGATTTGCATATTTGAAGAACCACACTTTAATTTTTTCCAAGCTTCACCATAGCAAGGAACTATTTGAACTAAGTGGTGCATTAATGAAAATATATCCACTATATAAGTATTTGGATTGTATAATTTTTCCCCATAATCTATGTGGTTGTCATCATCATTGTAGCTTATTCCAACAAAATAAAGTAGGATAGCCTATAATATATTGAAGTGCATAATTGCCAAACTATTTTTCCTGAAGGCACTTAATGAAAAATTGTGTAGACATTTATTATGGAAAGGTAATTTTTGTTCTCTCAATGATGCAATATAAAATCTTGTTTGTAGTTTGTACCCACCTTAAAAAAGATCTATTTGAACACCATTGTTTATCTTTATACAAGGAAAATTTGAGATGGTTGTAAGAGCTACTACATAGAGTAAACAGACTCATTGAGAACAAACTTCTTGTTGTTTTCATTTTTTATAAATAAATTGGAGTCATGAGACCACATACCAAGAAACTATGAAGAATAACGTTGGATAAAAAATCATAAATTGAATTTAGTGATTTAATTTTTCCTTTCACTTTTGCAGGTTCATGCTTTATATTACATACCAAAATTGTTTGACATGGCATCTTCAAAGCATGAAAAGATTGGCTATGGTATTTAGAACTCTTTTGCCTCAGATTAAATTCATGCTCCAAACTTTTGTAATGCTTGGAGGGTAATTTAGTAGTTAATATAGTTTTCTACTGATTTTAATAGATAACTGATAACCAACTAAAAGAAGATTTCATTGAGAATAAAATTTAGATTTTGAGTATAACCAAGAATATATTGGAATCATAGATATCTACAAAGGAAGATGAAAATTATTTTACTTTTGATATGCATGATTTTTATTTTATGCATTGCATTTGTTTGCATTCTTGTTTTATTTGCTACAATCTTGTTCATCATCATCATCATCATCCTAGCCTTATCTCAACAAAATGGGGTTGGTTACATGAGTTCCTTTTTGCTATTCACCTTAGCTAGATCTCTAGCTATTTGAAATTTCTTCATATTATTTTCAATCATTTTTTTGCATGTTTTTTTGGTCTTCCTTTTGGTATCCTTTTGGTAGCTTTCTAGAACAAGGATGTAGCAACCTTTTTTTATAAGCTCGTTATCTAATCTTCTTTGCACATGTCCAAACCATTTAAAATGCTATTCTTCGAACTTATCGAAAATAGAAACCACTCCAAGTTTTCCTTTAATGTTTGTATTATGTAGTTTATTTCTTTTGGTAATATTTAACATCTATCTAAGCATTTGCATTTTTGCCACACTAATCTATTGTTCATGCCTTTTTTTTAATGTCCAACATTTAGCACCATATAGGATAGCAGACTTGATTGTTGCCTTATAAAATATTCCCTCTAGTTTTATTGAGATTCTTCTATCATATAAAATATCACTAGTTTGTATCCATTTTGACAGTCTTGCCTCAATTTGATTTTGTATATCTTTATCAATTTCATCATTTGGATAAAGCATTGATTTTAGGTAGTAGAACTATTTGCAGTGAGTGACTTTTTGCATTGAATTGTCACCTCTATTTCACCACTATTTACATTGTTATTGAAATTGCATTCCATATATTATGTCTTACTTCTATTAATTTTTAAGCCTTTTGATTATAGAGCATGTATCCACATCCCCATTTTAAAAGCAATTTTTTCTAGAGCTATATCCACCAACACAATATCATTTACAAATAGTATGTACCAAAGGATTTCATGTTGTATATCTTCTGTTAATTCATCCATAACAATGGCAAATAAGTATGGACTAAGTGTAGACCCTTCATGTAAACTTATTGTGATTGGAAAATCATATGTGACTCCACAAGCTATTGTAATTTTAGTTGTAGCTCCTTCATACATGTCTTGAATCATTTTAATATATTTATTAGGGATGTTTTTCCTCTACAAGGCTCACCAAATAATATCTCTAGGCACTATATCATATGTTTTTTCCAAGTCAATAAAGATCATATGTAGATTTTCCCTATATTTTTTGAATTTCTCCATTAATTGTCATCTCAAGGAAATAGCCTCTACAGTAGATCTTTTTGGCATAAATCCAAATTGATTTTCTAATTCTTGTGATTCAAGTTTCAAATGCTACTCTATGACTCTCTCCCAAAGCTACATAGTATGGCTTATTAGCTTGATCCTTCTATAATATGCACAATATTGTATATCTCCTTTATTTTTGTAGATGGGAACAACATTGCTTTTTCTCTAATTTTCGAGAATTTCTACACCCTTAAAAATTTTGTTAAATAATTGTGTCAACCATGAAACTCCTTTATCTTCCAATGCTTTCTAAGCTTCTGTAAGAATGTTATCTATTCCAAAGCTTTTTGTTCATGGGAATGTAGTGGACTTGGACCTAGGTAGATAAAAAGACATGAACCTTCAACCTCTCTTTTGTTGTTGGAGGTGCACACTAGTATTCTATGTGCCTTGTTTATCTACAGTCTTGTTCTATTTGTCAATTGCTTCAACCCTACCACCTTTTGCAGCTTCCCACCGTCTTTCTTTGGTTCTATTGGAAACCAAATTTGAAATCATATACATGTTTTCAACTAATTCTAAGTCCTCTCCTATAGTGCCACGATGATTGACTTAATAACATAAATTCAAAAACCTGCTTGCAATACATGTTGTATCACATCATGTCAAGTTGAAAAATTCTATGAACAACATTAACACATTATTCCAATGGTTATCTTTCTTTCTTTGACTGCTTATCTACATTATAAATGGTTTAGCTAAATATCTCTCTTTTATTCCACAATTAGTGAACTCATTTAAGTTTGCTTATATACATGTATTCCTTTTTTGTTCGAACTACAGAAAAAATGGTTGATTGTTGAAGCTGGCTTCTCATGTTGACTATGTTGACACAGTATGACAAAGGATGAACTCCACAGATATCTCCATCTCCAATGCCTATTTACTGAGTCTATTGTAATTATGTTAGTTTTTCCCACTTTCCTTATTTATCCTTGGGCCATTTCATAATGAGAGAGTTCAAAGTGGACTATTCATCATCATCATCCAATCCTTGTCTCAACAAAATGGGGTTGGCTATTATTTAAGTGGCATATTAAGTTACTAATAAGTCCTTAACGTCTTATCGTGCCATAACAATATTAATTTCACATATAATTTCTGTAGATTGTGATGCAAGCTTTTGTAGCCTTGATAGATCATAGATATAATGAGTAAATTTATATGTCAAAAAATTACTGTCTTGCAAAATTCATTTATAAGATTGTATTGGATGCTACTTCTCATTAATATATGAGCAGACATAGTTAATATTGTTGTGGAACTTCATAGTACCTTCTTGTTCTAACATTGTGCCTCGACTATATTTATGTGATTAGGAAATTTCCTTTTATTGGGGCCTTGGGTTCTTTCCTAGAAGTGCGTTGGTCTTTCAATCACAGAGTAGATATAGTTCATGCAAATTCTTTATTTGATAAAGAGGCATTCATTCCATTTGCAATGGAGTGTTTTCTTTGTTCAGATTATCATGAATCTAGTGATTGCCAATCCTAATGTGGATCTTTGGTATATAACTTGTGACCAGCGCTGTGCAGGTTGCAAGCTCAATACTGCCATCTGATGGTTTATGTTCCACATTGCTGAGGAATCTGCCCGAGAATCTGCCAGGCTGTTACATTCCTGTAACGGACCCAGAATCTGCCAGAAATTGCCTGTGCGTCAGTTACATTCTCGGACAGAGAATGCAGAGAATCTGCCAGGCTGTTACATTCCTGTAACGGACGCAGAATCTGCCAGAAATTGCCTGTGCGTCGGTTACATTCTCGGACAGAGAATCTGCGTCGGTTCCGTTACCTGCGTTGGAGAATCTGCCAGAATTTGTGTTGGTTACGTTACTTTAAATAGCAAAACTTGAAATCGGAATTCCTTGAGAGTTATTATAAATACGTGGGTTTGGGAGGGAAGGCAAACATCCACAAGCTCTGGAATTGCATGCTGTGAGTCTCTCTTTGTGCATTAGAGCTATCCCTTTGTGCATTAGAGCTATCCGTGCCTCCTTAGAAGTGCAGGAGGATGGAATTTCCAGTGACAACAGGAGCAGCATGCTACACAGTTGAAGCACTTCATGACCTTGAGAAACTTTCATCAACCGCAGCATGCTACACGGTTGAAACAGTCTCTGAGAGACTTTTTTCTTTCCTTTCTCAGTCACAGGTGTCTCAGGTCTGGATACAGAGCATGGCAGCACAACAATGCCATTTGAAGATCCAAGAGAGGCAGGTGTCTCAGATCTCAACACAGAGCATGGCAGCAGGACAACGCCATTTGAAGAGGAAGGCGTCTCAGGTCTCCACACAGAGCATGGCAGCACGACAACGCCGTATATGAAGATCCAAGAGAAACTCATACCTGTGGGAAGTGCACGCCTGGATACCGCGGGTATGTTGGATCAGGCCATAAAGATATGTGAAATTCCTGGAATCACAGGTGAAAGTTCTGAAGGCCATGGCAGTCCCATGCTGCTCTGACGACGCCCTATTTTCGTTGTCTGCAAGCACTTACATTTGCTGCTAACTTTCCCTTCCATTCAGGGGACTCTAGCTTCCAAGGAGCTCTGCTTCACCCTCGCTCATTCCTCAGGCTCGCCATTCTGCGTTGCAGCCTGCTCGCCCTTGTGATCTAAGCTTTCATTGCAAAAGTGTTGAAATAAATAACATCACAAAAGTAGCTAGCATAGTTTTTCCTAGCAATTAAAGATGTATTTAAGCAACGTGGATGACAAACATATTGAAAAAGAAATCCAAGAACTGATTCTGATTTTTCCTCACATCTGTAATACATTGATATGTTTTAAAATTTTCGGCTAATAGAGAGAGCAATTTTCATGTTCCCACAAAATTAGTTTGGTCACTTGGAAATGGTTGGCAAAATTGTAAGTAAAAATTATAATCATAAAGCACATCTGTGTTGATCATAAACTTTAAAACAATTAAAGTCTGTCATAACTTAGTTCTTAAAACCCTAAACATAATTATGCAGGGTATGGAATGGCACAGGGCGCAGGGGTGTGGCGGCGAAGGGCAGAGAGGTGAGAGAGGCAGTCTGCGGCGTAGAGCAGAGCTGCTCCCTCCCTTACCGCATCAACCCTCGTCCCTCGTCCCACTACGTCGACCACGGCCAATTTTTAAAATAGAAAATTTCTTTATTTAGTGCCCAAAGCCATAGCATGAAAAAGCTTAATATAGTAGCAGTCCGTTTTCTTTTAAAAAATTTTAAATATGAGCTCCGTAACATGAGAAATATTATAATTACTGTTGTTATTATTAGGCAAGATTTTTTCAATATTTCATTTATTAATATTGTTAGTTTGGATATTATTAAAAAAAGAAAATTAAAATCATTAACTAATTTTGCTTCATAAGAGGTATAGTTAGTTGGTGGCTTTAAGCTTTATGTATTTAGGGTATTCCCTTCAAATTTTCTTGTTGGCTTTGTTGAAAAAAGTTGAGAAGAATTTACCCATGCAAAGTTTAACAAAGCATATAAATGAGTATGTTGATCCAAGTATTCCTTTTCTTGTTACATAGACTTGTTGCAAAGTGTATGCCTTCAAAGCTATATTGCGCATAATGTCTTAACTCCTTCTATTAGTCCTATGGAAACCAATCAACTTTTAATGCAATTAGAACTTTCTTATGTACAATTTTCTCACATACGCTTTGCAATTTTTTGATAATAAGCCATTGCAATTTTTATCTTTAAATAAAACCAACAACATTTTTAACAATTTTACTAAAAAAAAAAATTTTTTTCTACCAAGTAAATACATACTCCTTTCTTGTGCATTACTTGTATATAGTTTTGGTAGAAACATAAATATTGGTTGATTTAATTTTGATAATAAATGTGGTGTTAAATAAGTAATTAAGATCAAACTTCAATGAAAAAATTTGCTTAAACTTGGATAAAATTTGGGGGTAATAGTTAGCTTATAAGAAGACTTTACTCTTAAAAATGTACTTAAAGATTCATAATCAAGGATTTGGGGATTTTAATTCATAAATCACATTATATTATAAAACATTTTATAAATTTCATGTGTAAAGATAATATTTACAAGTAAATATTTGGCTAAAATTTTTGTAACATGTCATGAAGAAATTGAGTTGAGGATGGAGGGATATGAGCAGAAAGATGAGAAGGGTAATGAGGAAATGGGGATTCTCCTCTTAGATATTGGGCTTTGTAGTATTTAGGAGGATAGTAGTGATGTTGGAATGAAGTGTGACTAGAAGAGTCACACAAAGAAATGGGTTGTTGAACATAGTACCCATATGGATTATGCTATTGATAAGGATATTGTTGCCTTGGTGATGGCATCCCCCACATTTGTGGGTGCTTTCATTGATGATATTACTTATAAGGTTGTGGTGGAACTCTACTTGGATAGTAGGGTTGTTGTTGGTGGAACTGCCCAAGGTTACCTTGAAGATAAGGCAACCTTCTATGTGCTCACCTTCTTGCCAATCTAGGATTTAGAGCATACACCACAAACTCTTGCAAGTATGACATCATAGGACAATATCCCTTAGGATGTTCATATTGGTAGATGTCACGTCCATCATTATCATCTAATTTGGAATCCACAACCTTCTCTACTACAGCCTTATCCTTACCCCTTTGGTGAACACATTCAACTTCCTTCCTTCTCCTATAATCACAATCACTACTTTGCTCCTTGAATTCCTCTACTATTTTTAGAATAGTTTGAAATTTTTCATCCAAAGAGTCTCACATTTTGATTACCTTAACCAAAATTTTGGAAACAAGCTTTATAATCAACAAAGTCTTTTGCTGCACCAGTTCATCAAGCGGTACCTCCACCTCATTATCACAAAATCGAACCTCCCATTTGTAGATAGAAGGGTCCCAGTTATACTCTTTACACTTTTCTTTTTTCTCAACTCGCCTTCTTCTTTGGCAACCTACTCAATGAGCCTTTGGATCTAAAGGACTCTAAGTTTTGAAAGTCTCCCTTGGGCATAGATGTCAAGAGTTCTCATTTCTATGTAGCATCCATCTATGATATGGTGGAGCTACTCCCTTTGAGAATAACCATGGCAAGGACATTTATTCAAGAGAGAATATTGCCTACCCATGGCTACATCTAAGGGTTCATGTATTCCTTGTTTCCAACCTTGGATCTACTTTCTTAGATTAGACAGTCAAGAGTATGTTTGATACTTTTCATTGAAGAGCTTAAGCATTGTACTCCATCAATGGATTGATTCTAGCTCTAAAGACCAGTACCAACTTTTAGCTTCCTTGATCAGTGTCCATGGGAATAGCTTTAACTTTTGCCATTCATTTTTTATGTTCTGTAAGGCATAAGCGTCGTGAAAGGGTTAAAGATGATTCTATGGATTTAATTTGTATCCCTCTTCAAACTTAGGGATATTGTTCATATCCAACTGTTTAATTCTACTATCTTTCACATGCCTCATTTAGATCCTCACAACCTCAACAATACTTAGCATATTTTTAGTTGCCAGCAAAGGCTCATCATGGTCATAACCTTTGTGATGGTCATGATGTCCTCTACTACCCCTTCTTTTGTGGTGGTGGGCCTTCCATGATTGCCCACAACCCTAGCCTTTACCAGTTTGATGGGTGCTACAATCATCCCTATCCCACAAGTCACCTTCATCATGGTCATGTCCTTTGTAGCTTTGGTTGGACCTAGAGGAGGAGGAAGATTGATGAATGGTGAGGAACCCTTGTACCCAACCATATGAATCACTAAGGCATTTGCATGTAATCCAGTTGAATTCCATAGATTTCTAGCATTCTTGTATATAGGATTCAATCTAGAAGATGAATCTAATCATGGAACAATCATTGTCTTCCCAACTACACTTATGAAGCTCAATTGTATGGTTAAGTGTAATTGAGGCACATGATTTTTATTATTTTATATTTTGTTAGCCTAAGGTTGGTAATAGATTAAGAATAAATTAATTAACTAATTCAACTAATTTAATTACTATTTAATAACTAACTATGCTAACATAAGCATCTGGTCCCACTTTCCCTACACATCCTAAACATGTACAACACTGTTGGACAACCAAGCCTTAAGTGCTACTGGGATTACCAAGTGTTATACATATGCTCAAAGTCATTATACTTATGTATGCTAGTCTCTTTAACTTAATTAATTACTTAAAGTCTTAATCATTTTATCTTAATTAATTGCTTAATTAATGAAATTAATAAATGTATAAATAAATCATTAAGCTAGTCCAAGTGCTACAAGGTTTATCAAAAAGCTTGTCTTTATTGCCACGCCTACTACGGTGCCCAGGTATAGCAATGTTTAAATAAATATCTGTACACATCTTAACTCCTATTGCAAGCACTTAAAAAATTATTCTATCTCTTATGGAAACAAACTACAAGAATTCTGCTAGCAATTGAAATTCTAACCTCCATTAACATGGTTGGGCTATTGTGTTTATAGACCTACTAGGGTGCCATGTCGATGGGTACATGTCAATGTGGAAAATCCTACATCGATGGGATCCCATTGATGGGGTCACATCTAAGGCATCCCATTGACAAGGTTGCATCGACAACATCCCATTAATGTAGCCAACCAAAGAGACTTTATCATACTTCCACAACTAAATGAAAACTCATCCTTAAGGTATGGAATTATTGAATGACACATGACACAACCAAACTAACACAATAAAACTAAGTGCCCAAGTGTACGGATCAACATTGATTATAAAATTGTAGTGTTCATGGCACAAAATAAACACTAGAACATGATTGAACAAAATTAGACAACACATCCTATGACAATGTGAAGACAGTTGAAAAGATTAGATGGTCCTAAGTAGTGGAGGTTCTAAAGGACCTTCTCCTACTTTGGGTGCATGCAGTGGCTGAGGTAATTATGGCTCTCTTGCTGTAGCTACCACTTTTGGTGGAAGGCAAAAGGCATCCAACAATGCCTTCATCTTCTCCTCCTTGCTTCAATGATCATTCATAGTCCACATGGCATCACTAATGTGGGTTGGAATTGGAATATCCCACAAACAAGGTAGTATTGGGAATATCTCCCTCACATTGACAAACCAGGTAATGAATTGCTTGTGTTTGATATTGAATGCCCTAAGTGCATTTTATAGCTCCTGATAGTCATTCATTCTCTTGGCCAGGTTCTTGGTAGTTGATTTTTGATTAATGGACTTCGCCTTGAGAACCTTGAGTTCAATGTTTATCACTGAAAGCTTCTACTTGGTGTTCTTGTGGTGCTCAAACTCTTCCCCATACAATAAGTACAAGTTGGCCACTTATTTTCTCAAATTTAGACTATGGCCATTTAATAGTTAGCATAGCTAGATTTGCATATTAGAGATTGACAAGGTCCATGTATTCTATCATCTCCTTAATATGCAACTCCTTCATGTGGATCTCCATTTTGTTGTAGGCATCTATCTCATCAATGATAGGTTGCCATACCTCTCTTTCTTGCTAGAGGCTCTCATTTACTTTTTCCTTCACCAATTGGATGTGTTTTTCATTAACTTCTTCCTGTAGACCAACCTAATCTCCGTAGTGACTTTTAACTCTCTCAAATTTGAAAGCCTCTAATTTTTGGGTGGCTAATTCCATTGCAATCTTTTGGTGAAGAGCACAAACCTCCTCCATGAAGAGGTTTTTGTTTTTTGCTACCAATCTTCTCAACTCAGTGTTCACTCTGGCTAGATGCTCTTGCTATTGATAGATGAAATTTTCCATTTGCTATTTTTGCCCATCAAAATTTCATAGGTAATGATTCTTTGCAATTTATTATACATTCTCTTGGCAAGTTTGATCCAAGGCCTTCTGAATCTTATGCTAAGTGACCTCTATCAAGGATTTATAAAACATCTCCATTACATCCTCAACCGCTTTCAATCTTATATGAAGCTATTTAAGACCTTCATCCTTTGTCAGTGCTAGGTTGAGGAATGCAAGGTCAATAATCTGAGCTCTTAGTTTGGCAACCTCCATAGCCAAGCATTTATTTAGCTCTTTGGTTGTTTTGAGTTGCCCTTCAAAATACTGTTCTTACCTCTTGCTTCCAGCAACTTTGATTGGGTTATAGTTATGTTGTCTAGAAGGTCAAAGATGTCTAGAATTAGTTTCTTAGTTCCCACAAGTTAGTTTCATGTTATGCTATGTTCAACTTGCTACTTACTATCCTTGCAAATTTCTTGACATCTTTAAGTGAAGAGACATTTAGTACAGATGCTGTAGGTGCATTTAGTATTCAACAATTCTATCAACGACCACCTCTGCTATTGTCTTCTACCCCTAGTGCTGCATCACTAAAACTGTTGCCCCTTCACCCTCCTCCAAGCACATTGAAAAAGTAGCAATGTTCCTAGAGACTTCTAGGAATTGCTACTATTGCAAGAGGGATACCGTTACCTCTCAGGCACTAGGATGCAATCATTCAAGTAACTACATTCTTTGGCCAAAGAGATTGGTCTAGCTAACCATTCAATCCACTTCATTCAAGTGAGTCATTATTAGCCAGTACATAAATGGATTGTGACCACTCATTCTTTCTTGTTGCTTTTGCTCACTCAAGAGCCATTCTTAGAGTTCACACATCTGTTGAGAAGTTGCAGTGATGTCTGACACTATTTGTTGAGTGGGTGGTGGGGGTAGTGGTTGTTGCTCCTTTTCTTAAATGACTTTTGTAGGGACTTTGTCATTCATCATTTCCATCTAGTTAGTAGATGGAGCATGTTGGACTTCATCATTTATATAGCAGGTTATTCCTTCTCTCCAACATAGTTTCCCGATGAGGCATGAAAAGGGGAGTGCCTTCCTTCCACATTCATTCTCCTTGAAATGTTTTTCTATCTCAAGATAGATTAGCTTTGGAAGGTTAATAAGGAATTTGTTGCTTAGGGCAATACAAACACAGGTAGAGAAGGCAGTGATCTTGCTTAACCTCATTGTTGGATTAAGGTTAAAGGCCATAATCTTGTAGTAGATTATCTGCACTGGTGTGAGCACACTGAACTCCTTATGATTGATGCCATAACATAGTTGTATCCATTCTTTCTTGATGCTGGGGTTTGCTTGTATTGGAATCTCAATGAGATTTGCCTCGATTTTTAGTAACCCAAGTACCTTTGAAGAGACTTGCATTGAGTAGGACACTAAATTTCCTTGATCTTGACTATTGAACTAGCTTGCCTATTATTCCAAAATAAGAACATATCTTCCATATACCCCTCCCCACTGAAAGTGATGATGGGCTACATGGAAGAGCTCTTCACTTGATCTTGTACTTCTTAAGGTGCTTGCCCCAAGAAAGAGCCAAAATTCAAATCTTATAGCATCATTTTCTAAGCCTCCTTTTATTTGATCTACTTAAGGTAGGCTTCTATCAAGGTCACCTCAAGGTTTACTTGTGAAGTTGGTGCCTCATCCTAGTGGGATCGCTCAATCGATGTTGCTTATTCTAGAATCTAACAAAAAAATTCCACTTTGGGCTTCTCCCTAAGAGGTCCTATAGCATGTGTTGCTACTTGTTATTCTTAGGCCTATTCTTGGCTCCTTCCCATTTTTGGTTTTTTTTTCCATGGTTGTGATAGTCCTCCTTCCTATGTGTGCTTCCCCTTTGTTGCCATCTATGGTCACAACACATCCAAGGATTAGTATATATAATGTGAAACCTATAATGTTTTGATATCTTGTCTCATTAGTTAGTTACACTTAGGCTAAGGTTGGACCATGGTAGATTGGTTATTTTATTATTATTTTATTAATTTTTAAGTTCAAAGTGTTATCAAAGCTAGTTGGAAGGGTTTAACTTTTGTAATTTGATGTTTTTATGTTGGTTTCTTTGTTAAACCTTTGTGGGAGTTAGAAATATTTAGAAAACTTTTTTGTCAAAAACTTCAAGTTTGTGGCTGCCATGACTAAGAGCTTACCTCTAGTAGCTACAGGGTCAAAAGCCGAAGTGATTTTGACAAATGGTTAGGAAGATATGACTTTTGGAAGGTTCTAGGCTCTAAAAACTGCAAAACTCCTCTAGTGTTTCAAAGAAAATGTAAAAAATTCAAAGTATGGATGTGTATATATATATTATTTTTGCACTACATCAATAGGGTTTCATTTATGTAGGGGTCCATCAATGGGTAAATATTTACGAAGGGTATAAACAAAATTTTTCAACTTGAATTTCTCAAAAAAATACATAGAGTTTTTTTGTTGATGAAAATGGGATCCATGGAGTCCTATAAAAGCCAACAGTTTCATGGAATCATCAAAGAGGATTGTTGAAAGCTCAAAAATTGAAAAATTGGGTGGAGAATATGTTCATTAAAGAAATTTCCTTAAGGAGGGTATAGTTGGATACATCAAATGTAGTGCATGAAGGTTTGGATTGTGGAAATGTTTAAGGATGAGATACATAACTAACCTAACCAAGAGATATGCAAGTGGGTCCTCCCCATAGCAAGCACATGTCATTTTTCTCTTGCATAACCTCAACCTAAGGAGTTTGTAGGCCCCATAGGTGATTAATGGTTATGAAATTTAATGACAAAAACCCAGAAGAATCTACCTAAGAATCCAGACATGTCAAATCAAGACATCAAATAAGGACATGGACATTGGTAGTGAGGTGAGTCATGGAAAGCATAGATGGATGAGAGAGAAAGTGGAATGGAGTTTCCGATTAAGGTCACATAAAGTCCCTCATAAATTTTATGGAGACCAAAACCAACCACATTCAGTGACTTTGCATTGCCACTCTAAGACTGGTAAATCCCCTTGAGACACAAGAGTGCTCCTATAGATTAATCACCATTCCTTTTAGAGAAGAAAAGAGAAGTAGAAAGTGAGAAAGGACCTTAGTTATAGGGGATCTTCAAGCATGGGTAACATGTCTTTCTACTCCCATAACCAGTTCTTGTAGCCCATTATTCTATCTAAGGGATGTGCTTTGAATTTCCATCATCATTTTTTTTGTTCTTCATCATTTTCTCATTTATTATTATTATTATTATTATTATTTGTTTTGTTTTGTGTTTTTTTTAGATGGGAACCACACCATGCAAAATAATTATTCAACTTCCTGTTATTAAATGGCATAGAATGGTAAGAAATCCATAAAAACACTCATGCACCCAAGTAAGTAGAAGGGTATAACTAGCATTGAGTCCTCTTAAAGTCACACCCTATTCAAATCCTTGAATCCTTTCCAAGTCTAGAAACTACCAAGGTCACAAGTTCCTTAAAGCTTTACTTAATGAAAAAGAACCTCATACTTCCAAAACAAGGAAAACCATAGAGTTTTTGGATGGGTGGATGTCATGGACTTACTACCTATTCCATGAAAAATAAACCATATCTTAGTTATTAGTACCAAACTTCAAAAATAGAAACCAAACATTAGCAATCAAAAATAATAAGTACAAATCACTATTAACAATAACTACAACACCAATGTGTCCTATTGGCACAAAGCACTTTATTAGCATCCAAAATAAAGGAAATTATATAAAAAAGTGTAAAATATTCAAGAAAAATCAAATGTACCAATGATGGTGTAAAATAGAAAAAAGTGTAAAATAAAGTGTAAAATAAATAAATTGTAAAATAAAAATGGTTAGCATGAATGTCCATCTCCCCCACGACTAAGTTGGAAGGAGGAGATCCAAAAAATTGAGCAAGGTTGTCCATCTAATGAGGTATTCATTGCATTGGCTTCCTTGGGCTCGTGGAAAGGTTTTATTTGTTAAATGTTAACCAATTGTTTCTTATTGGAGCTTTCATATTGGTAGATTATCATGGCCCCAGAAGAAAAGGTTTTGTTAATTTTATAAGGCCCCTTCCACAATGTTTGAAATTTCATTTGTTGTGGAACATGTGTGGGGTTCTAGTAGAGGACCTTATCTCTAGGTTGAAATTTGATTTTTCTTATTCTTAAGTCATGTCATTACTTGCTAAATTTTGTGTGCACTTCATTCAAGGATAGGGCCACTAATCAATTTTCATCTAGTATGTTAAGGTTGATCAATCATTCTCTTTGTGTAAGACTTGGGTCAAAATCTAGATCATAGGCAATTGAAAGTATATGGAGCTTAGATTAAATAAGAAGTGTTGGTAATTTCCTATGCAGCAACTCATTATGAGAGTATCTTATAGGGAGTTTCCATGTTGAGTGATAAGCTCAAAGGAAATCATTGATTTTTTTGCTCTAGTCTGTCCTATATTTGCTAATAATTCTCCTTAAGATCTTTGTAATCTCCCTATTAGTAACCTTTTCTTGACCATTGGCTTGGGGGAGGTAGCATGTTGTCAATTTATGTTCAACCCCAAAGCATTACATGAGATTGTGAAAAGTGGTACTTATGAAATGGGTTCCATTGTCAAAAATCAGTGCATGTGGAACCCTAAACCTATTTACAATGTGTTGTTGAAAAACTTAAGCAACAATGGATGATGTACAGTTGATGATGGCTATTATTTCTACCCATTTAGTATAATAGTTAATGGCAATGATAGTGTACATCTTTCCATTGGACATGGGTGTGATGGGATAGATGAAGTCTATGGTCCATATGTTAAAGGGTTCAAGTGGTTGGATCCACTATTGAGGTCCATCCATTTGCAAAATTATCCCACCATCTCATTGACAGTGTTCACAAGATCAGAGAAATTGGTGGACATCCTTGGAGATTATTGGCCAATAGTACCCTACTATGAAGATTTTAATGGTTGTGCATCTACATGCATAGTGGCGTTCGTAAGAGCCCTCATAAGCATCTTGAAGAATGCATAGTTGATCAATATCAGGGATACACTGACAAACTAGGCCATTGGTGCATACCTTATAAAGGTGTCCATTGATTTCCATGAAGTGCTTAGTCTAATGAAGAAAATGTTGTTTCTTCCTATGATCCAAATCTTGTGGCATCTCCTAAGTAAGAAGATAAGTGAGGGTTCCATCATACCATTTTGGTTCTATAGGTACTTGATCATTAATTACTTTGGCAAAGAGTAGTTCATTAGGAAATTGATCAGAGAGTGGGCTCTCCTTCTCCTTCTCTTTGTTATCCCATCTTAACTAAGAGAGATGGTCAGCAATCATGTTCTTATTCCCCTTTCAATTTATCATTGTAAGATCAAATTCTTGCAAGATCACCAACCATTATATGACATGGCAGCTCATTGTCAACTTACTCATCAAGAAGTGAATGGCACTGTGGTCAATGTGCACAAACACTTTGTAGCCAAGCACATAGCACCTAAATTTTTCAAAAGCATACACCACCTCCATCAATTCTTTCTCCGTTATGATGTAATTGAGCTATGCACCCACAATGCTTCAACTTGTGCAATGGATGTAATATGGATGTTTTTAATCATCCAACTATGTCAGAATGACTCCCAAGGCATAATTTGATGCATTCATCATGATATGAAATGGTTTGGACAAATCTAGTGCTCATAGAATTGGAGTATCTATGAGTTTCTCCTTTAGTTATTGGAATGCATTTTCACATTCTTTGGTCCAAACAAATGGAGAACCTTTCTTTGTTAGCTTGACCAATGGTTTTGCAATCTTAGAGAAATTTTCTATAAATTGTCAGTAGTAATTGGTGTATCCAAGAAATGACTAGACATATTTAACTGTTTCTAGTTAATAGGTTATTCCTTGGATGATCCTTATCTTTTCAAGGTCTACCTTGATCCCTATTTATGAGATTCTCTATCCTAAGACTATGCCCTCTTGGACCATTAGATGGCTCTCTTACTAATTGAGTCATAGGTTTGTCTCCATACATATTTTTAATACTTGCTCAAGGCGATTCAAGGCTTGCTCGAATGTAGCACCAAAAGTGGAAAAGTCATCTATGAAGACATCCATCCCACTACTAATTTGCCGTCGAAAGATGCTCAAGACCAAGCGTTGGAATGTGGCAAGAGTGTTGCATAGACCAAAAGGCATCTTCTAATATGTAAAAGTTTCCCATGGACTCATGAATGTAGTTTTAGCCTAATCCTCTAGTGCAATCTAAATTTAGTTATAGCCATTATAACCACCTAGAAAGCTATAATAACAATGTCTAGAAAACGTGTCCAACACTTGATCAACAAATGGAAATGGAAATGGAAATGATCTTTGAATATTACCATGTTCAACACATTGAAATCAATACAAACCCACCACTTGCCACCTTTTCTGATATAATCATGAATGGGCTAACCCACTCACTATCCACAATAGGATAGATGAATCCTTCCTTGAGGAGTTCTATTTTCTCCTTGACGATTTGCTTTAATTTGAGGTTCAACAACCACTATGGCTATTTCCTTGGCTTCATGGCCAGATTGATATAGATACGGTGTTGGCATATTTGCAAATCAATCCAAATGAGTTTAGGATATGACCATGCAAATGTTGTTGGCCATTTGTTAACCACTTTTAACAACTTCTCTTTTTATTTCAGAGCAAGTTTAGCACTAGCTTTCCATTTTTCAAAAAAGCATATTCTAGGTTGGTAGGTAGAGTTTTTAACTCTAGGTGCTCTTGTTTAAAATTTTTAGGGATTCCCAATTCTCCACAATAGGTATAATCATTTTTTTCATCAGAGAGTTGGCAATAAACTTACTTTAGTTCATCCATGCCTACAACATAGATGCATGTCAAGCTTGTTGGCAACTGTTTGGGACGTGACAGCCAACAAGTGTTCTCGAATAGGATTTAGCTGCTTGCTGGTCTTTGGCAACACCAAGGCCCAGATACCTCCAAATAGACTCAATAGTTAATGTGAGTATGTGTGTGTGCTATTGCGATGTGCGGTTGTGAAAAAATGAAATGATTGTGTTGTATGTAAACTATAAATGACTTATCGTAAAGAGATTCAGCCCACTTTGCCAAGTACTGTGAGTTGTTGAGTGTTCCTATTTTGTTCAATTGCCTAGTCTATGCGGTTCTTATAACACCTACTTGTAACAAATAAAATTTTGCAAAAACATTTGAGCACAACTCCACGAATCTACTTCTAATTTTCCCCAGAGAAAGAGATAGTTCCACAAGAAAACTATAAATAGAGCAAGATTCAATGGAAATAGATAGAAAAGAAAGCAAATTTGTGTTAAGACCTCAAATGTTTAAACAAGGTAAAATGATACGAGTAAACACTTCGCAATAAAGCTATCCCAAATTCAATAACTACACATTCTTCAAACTTCCAAGGCTCAAATAAGCAATTTCTTCAAGACAATCCTACTATGCTACCAAAAAATTGCTGCATAAACTATCATGTACGAGACTCCATTTTGGCTAAATAATGGATGTCAACAATTGTATTCAATAGAACCTTCAAAAGACTTGACAATTTCTGATTAAAATACCACAGAGATTCACTTTAAAGATAAAAAAAAGCTATTCTGGTCCCATCAAAATATCAAAGATTTTCTGAACCCTCTTGACTATTGAATCGTTCAACGGCTTGATTACACGCAAAGGCTCTCTTACAACAATCTCAATAGAAGTTCTTATACGTTGCACAATAATCAAATTCGTTACTAAAATGCTCTTAAGGCTTTCAAACACAAGAGCTTCTATGGAAAAATTTTAATAGAAATTTCTATCGTGCAACAAGAACAATAAGAGCAATCTAAAAATCCCAAAATTACTTGCCAAGCATGATACTATCTAAACCACTAGCTAAACAATTTAAACAAAATAAAAAACAATTAGCATAACTCACAAGATTATGACAAAGAGGCTGAAATCTTTTCTTTAGCAAGTCATCTCATAAACAATCTTTCACAATGTCTTCTTTACAAATGCTCTTCCAAGACCCAAAGTGTGTCTCCAAGTGAGAGCTAGTAGTTCTCCCCAAAAGTTTCCCATTTCTACTAACCCTTGAAGCCTTTTTATAGGTTTCAAAAGGTAGTTAAATTCTAAAATATCTTAGCTAACTTCTCTCCCAAGTAAGGAAGTTATAACTTGCCCAACAAGTTAGGAGATTACTTGCCCAACAAGTTAGGTAAGTTACAAAAATTTTGGGTGGTTGTAACCACCATAGAGATAAAAAAGCTACAGCTGACAAATGTCTCATTTAGTTGCCAAATGACCCTTCATTTGCTAAGTGGTCACCATAGAGATAAACAAGTTGTAGTTGACAAGTGGCCTTTGTAGTGGTTACAAACATCATGGGATTAAGGCTAGGAAGTTATAACTTTCACAAAATTTTACCACTATAGAAATAAAAGCTATGGTGGCCTAGTGTCTTCATGGTAATCAAAATTAAAGTTAGTTACAAATATCATAGTTGTAACTATCATAGGAAGTTACAACTTTCATAGGAATAAAAGGGATAATAGCCAAATATTCCCTTTTTTCTTAAATCACAATATTTTTTAACTATAAAAAACTATCCATCAAAAACCTTGCCACATACAAAATCCAGTTAAGAGAAAGGGGTGTGCAGAACCAAGTAGCAACTCCAAGTTCCAGGCCATGCAGTCAATATTTATCATTCTTGATGTAGCCTTGTAGAAATTAACATCTGCTCAACACAACCACGTTTGTTGCTACTAATTTTTTTCTTTTCTTTTGGGCAATTGCAGCAAGGTGAATTTTGAATGCCATCCTCAATGCAAAACCCAAATACTTAAGAGGCCTAATTTTGCAGTTGAAGCAAAACTCTGGTGGATGCTCTTTTAGAAACCATAGCGTCACTACTCTTTTTACCCGATAGTAACATCGATTAAATCATGACTTCTCTCATGGGATATGCTAATGATAGCCTTTTTCTATCTTCAAAACAGTAGCAGAGCATATGATGCAGTATTGACCTAACGAGGGTTTTCTTTGGCGTAGGTTTTGGCAACTTCGGCTTCAGCTCCTTCTCAGCAAGCACATCCCCGTGAGGTTGCACGTCAGCAAATGGATCAACCCTAACTCTAACAGAAACGGCTCGCCGAGAAGCCTCATTTTACAAGATTCTTGGGCTTTGACCTCTGGTGCCACCTGCAACATTTTTTTGGCCACCGCTCCAATCTTGAACTCTGTCAACTCACAACGTTGGTGCAAGAAGAGGATTGCACCATCAGTCAGGAATGACAGGCACTACTGGTCTATCCAGCAAAATGTGGCATCATACAGATTTCTTGTCAAAATCCTCATGGCACCGTAGGCTGGATTTCGAGGCAGATTCTACAATTTGAGATTGAAATGGGCATGAAACTAAATAATTGGTCTCGAGATCAGATTTACAAGGGTGTAGATTTGTAGACTGGTGATGCAAAAGAAGCTACTCTTAAAGTGAGATACCTATAGCAAATTTGATGATGAAGATGTGTGAAAAAGGCATTTGGTATTATGCTCTTCTTATTGTTGGGATTCATGAATCTAGAAGCAGCCATGCGTCCATATAGAAAGTGGCAATTGGCATACCCTACGTCTCTGTAACAACGACAACATGAATATGTCCCAACCTAGAACCTGATCCTGAAACTGCTCCTGCTCTTGATGAATTAGAGTCCTTTGTAAGTGCCTCCCGGTAGAAGCCCAGGATTCAAATCCTCCCACAATGTCCCAAAATTGAGAGTCATTGGTAATAATATTCAGGAGTCTGAATCTTCAATGCCAATCTAGAGAAGATCATGAACACCACACTGCAATTCTCTTGTGCTAATCTGTATGCATCAATAGGCAGTTCCAAAGATGTGTTGCTTTTTGAACTAATATAACTTTCTAATGCAGTGAAGGATCTTTGCCACATTGTCTTTCAATATCATCATCCATTTTAGATTTGAAATCCTTGTACTCTTGAATTTTATCCAACTCTTACTACAGATAGGCCTCTTCAGTACACAAAGCACGATACTCAGCAGTCATGTCATGTGCTAAATTAGACCACATTGCTTCCCTCTGAATAGCCATAGATGCATTTTTCTAAGAAACATCTTTGTTTAAGAGCTATCTTAGCCTTTGTCACCGTGAAAAGTGTAGAAGCATATGTACTCTGATTTATCATGTTTGTTAATGAGGCTGGAAGTGGATTACAAGCAACATCAACTATAAATGTACGTTTATGAACTTCATGCAGGGCATGGGCTAAAAGTTGTCATAATATTTCAACAAACCTATGCCCACAGCATGTTGCAAGAAATGACATTCTAGAGTTGCTCCTAGGCAAGGCTCCTTGTGATTCTAACTCATTTATGATCCCTTGGACAATTTTACGAAAGTCATGAGACTGTGTTGAATCTAAAATAGGTAATTTCTGCTCATGACCAAGATGGATAATTTCCTGTAAATGTAGCTACAACATCTAGCATATGCCATTCCAACTACATGGTTAGTTAACTATTATAGAATTCTTCACAGGAAAGCACATAATCCTCCTTGAACAGTTTCAGTTCATTAGGATTTTGTACCTCACCATTTGCAAATAAGTCCACCTATTCCATGAAATGGCCAAAATGTGCCAACAAAGCTCTTATTTGGTTTCATGCAAATTGTGCTACTCTCAAAATCAGCTATTAGCCATTAGGTACCCTATTATTTTGTGGTTGTTGTGTATAGGAACCTTTGAAAGTCTACCTCATTTGCATACTACTTGCATGTGGAAATGAATGCTCTTTTCATGGACCAGAGTTTTGGCATACAATTGCACCCTGTATCACTTTTTGCAATGCATGGAATTTATTTCTTCTTAATCTCTACATATGCATTTTCCTTAGAAATTTTCAGGGAAAGATCTTTGATGTCCATTCTTGCATCAACAATTTTTAGCCATGCCCTTCCCATAATGATTGAAAAATCTCCCTTGTAGTTCTCAACATTAATTACTATGAAATCGGTAGGATAAGATCACCCATAGACAATGGTCACAATATCCTGTACTAGTTCCAATGGAATAATGATGGATTGGTCTGTCAATTCTAATATGATATTGCTCTTCTTAAGAGGTGGCAAGTTCTAGGCAATATACATCTCATGGGAAATTAGATTAACATCAAAACCTATACCTAGAAGAGGTTTGCATGGTTCCTTCCTAACAGTCTGCAAATAGATAAGGGGACTTCCAAGATTGGCTAATTTCCTAGAAAGGTTGCTAGCCCAAATCTAGTCAAACACGACATGAGTTAACATAATAGTGTAGATTTTGGAAGGCTTTTGGTTTGAAGGACTCCTAATTTGATGATTTGTAGAGGATGGGGAAGGATCAGGATGACCAACCACATGATTTTTTGAGGGCTTAAGAGAACTTTTGGATCAGAAGAATGGTCATTTTTGAGATGTAGTTTCTAAACCACTCATTTGATTAACTTGTTGTAGATTAATGATCCTTGTAGCATTATGTTGTTGGGGCTAAGCTGCAAGCTTACCCTGCATGGATGGAGCAAGTGGTAGTTGTGTTGAGGGTGGAGGAACAAGTGCAAGCACATGAGGAGGGTAATGACGAAATATGGGATCCCCTCTAGGAGTTGGAGAATGAGTTCTATGATATTCAAGAAGGTGGTAGTGATGCTAGAAAGGAGAAACATGACTAGAAGAGTCACATGGAGATAGGGGTTGCTGAACATAATACCCATACAGATCTACTTGCCTATAAGGATACTACTATCATGGTGGTGGCATCCTCCATGACTATGGTTACTGCCACTACTAATACTGTTCATATGGTTGTGGTGGAGTTCCACTTGGATAATAAGGTTGTTGTTAGTAAAATTGCTTGGAATTTCCTTGAGGATAAGATAATCTTCTAGGTGTTTGTCTTTTTTATAGTCATGGATTTAGAGCATACACCCCAAATTCTTATAAGTATGACATGACAAGGTAACATTCCTTAAGATGTTCATAGTGGTAGATGCCACACCCATTGTCATCATCTGATTCAATCTCCACAACTTCTTCTACTATAGTAACCTTGCCCCTACCCCTTTGGTAGGCACGTTCAACTTCTTTTAGCCTCATGCAATCATGATCACTACTCTACTCTCTTATTTCTTTTGCAATTTTTAAAGTAGTTTAGAATTTTTCATCCAACGAATCCCACATTTTATCTACCTTGGTCAAAATTTCAAACATAGTTTTTTGGATCGGGAAGGTCTTTTGTTCCATCACCTCATCAAGAGGTGACTCCTCCTCATTGTCACAAAAGTAGACCTCCTTCTTTTTGATGGAAGGATCCCTATTATATTTTTCTACACTTTCTCTTTTCCTCAACTCTCCTTCTTCTTTTGCTACTTAATTAATTAGCCTTTGTATCTAATGGACTCTTAATTCTAATAGTCTTCCTTAGGAATAAACCCCAAGGATCTTCCATGTTTCTGAGTGAAGCCCATCTATGATGTGACAAAGTTGTTCTTTCTAAGAGTAATCATGGCTAGGGCATTGATGTAATAATGGTGGCATCCAAGGATTCATGTGTTTTTTGTTTCTAGCCTTAGATTTGCCTTCATAGGTTTGATAGCTTAGAATACATCTAAAACTTGTCATTAAATAGTTATAGCATTGTACTCCACTGATGGATTGATTCTAGTTCTAGAGACCAATACAAGCTTTCTGCTTCCTTGATAAGTATTTTGGAGAATAGCTTGAGCTATTGCCAATCATTTTTAATATTTTGTAAGGCACAGGCATTGTGAAAGTCTTATTGATGTTTTTAAGGATTTGAGTTATATCCCCTCTTAAATTTTGGGATATTGTTCATGTCTAGTCACTTGATTTAGCTATCTTTCACATGCCTAGTAGGAAGTTTGACATCCTCTATGATGTTGAGCATATTTCAAGTGGCCAAAAGAGGTTCATTGTCATGATCTTGATGATGCCTATGATGTCCTCTCCCATTCCTTTGTTCATGGTGGTCTCTACGATTATCATTGTTGTCTTGCCACCTACAATTATTTTCAATTTTAGAGGAGGAAGTTGATCTAGATGAAGAGGGTGAAGATGGTAGAGGACTATCACCACCATGATGTTTGCCACTTTCTTTCTGCTTGTCATGGCCACAATCCTTAGAGTGATCATCATTATGCTTATCTAAGTTCCCACTTCAACTCCCTTTCTTAGAGTTTTGACAACCATGGGACTCCCTTTCTTAGAGGTTCCTCATTATCCTTTTTATTTAGTAAGAATAAGGGATTAGTGAACCATTTCTCCTTCATAGCTTTGTGGTGCTTTTCCTATTGCCGATCTCATTTGCATTGTGTCTTAGTGGGATGGTAGTCTCAGAAGTTATGATCTTCCACAACATAATCTCCATGAAGCTCCGTAATGCCCAACCTTATAAGAGTTTGAAATAGCATCTTGGAAATAGATTGGTAAGATGGTAATACAACTTTCCCCTCCATGTCTCACCATTCATCCTGATGGAGGACGTAAGTGAAATTGGCTATAAACTCATGAGGATGAGTGTACACTACTCTGCATTTTTGTGGTATTGATGACTTAAAATCATCTTGCCTATGAGAAGAAGAAGACAATTTTGTTAGAAACAATTTCTCAGTGTGCTTGTAGTATATTTTTGATTAATTATTATGATTTAACTTTGTTAGGTTTATTTTAATGATGTTAAGTAATTTTCACTAATTCTAGATTAATGGTGCATGGTACTAGCTAAATATCCTTAGCAACAACATCAATGATGAGTAGCAAAGTACCCCTACACCCAACCATATGAATCACTAAGGTGTTCACATGCAATCCAATTGAATTCTATGAATTTCTAATGTTCTCATACATAGGATTCAATCTAGAAGGTGAATCTAATCATGGAATGATCATTGTCTTCCCAACTACACTTGTGAAGCTTAGTTGTATGGTTAAGTGCAACCAAGGCACAAGATTTCTATCATTTTATATTTTTTTGCCTAAGCTTGATAATAGATTGAGAATAATTTGATTAACTAATTCAACTTATTTAATTACTAATTAATAACTAACTATACTAACATAAGCATCCAGTCCCACTTTCTGTATGCATCATAAACATGTACAAGATTACTTGGCAACCAAGCATTAAGTGCTACTAGTATTACCAAGTGGTATATGTATGCTCAAAGTGGTCATACTTATGTGTGCTAGTCTATTTGGCTTAATTAATTACTTAAAGTCTTAACCATTCTAGCTTAATTAATGAAGATAATATTTCATAAATAAATCATTAAGCTAGTCTAAGTGTTGCAAAGTTTATCAAAAAGCTCATCTTTATTGCTACACATAGTATGGTGCTCAGGTACAACAATGCTTGAATAAAGATCTGTACACTTCTTGACTCCTGCTACGAGCACTTAGAAAGTTATTCTATCTCTTATGGAAAAAAAATACAAGAATTCTGCTAGCAACTAAAATTCTAACCTCCATTAACATGACTAGGGTGTTGTATTTATAGACCTACTAGGGTGCTACATTGACAAGTACATGTCAACATGGAAAACCTTACGTCGATGAAATCTTGTTGATGGGGTTGCGTTGACAACATCCCATCAATGCAATTAACTAAAGATACTTCATCAAAGAGGATGTTAAAGGTGAAGAAGAGGGAAGACAGCTAGCACCAACATGGTGCCTACTACCCCCTCTTCTTCAGTCATGACCACAGTTATCATGTCCATTCATGTTTCTGCCTTCACTCCCACCTTGGGAGCTCCTATGGTTCTGGAACCCATTCTTACCCGAACTAGGATTGTTTACACTAGACTACAAGTTCTAGTTTAGCCCCCCACCCCCTCATCAAAACCAAGGGGATGAGAGTCAATGAATTGAGAACCTCTAGAGAAGGAATCCTCTCCATCATTTTGGCCTAGTAGGAAGAAGGGGTTATTGAACCATTTCCCCTTTGATGCTTCATAGCACATCTATTGTTGTTGATATTTCTTGCATTGTACTTCAGTGGGATGGTAGTCTCAGTAGTTGTGGTCTTGCACAACATATTCAAGACTGAGCCCTTGGATGCCAAACCTCATAAGAGTTTGCAGTAGCATCATAGGAATTAATCAATCAGGTGACAACACAATGTTGCCCTCCATAGTTGATGAGTGGCGAGGTACCCCTACACTTAACCATATGAATACAAGCATTTCACGAATGATCTAGTCAAACTCCAAGGACTGAGTACTTACGTGCTTTAATGAAACACTCAGGGTTAATCAATCGTTGTCTTCCCAAACTTACTTGTATTGTCACAGTTGTGTGGTTAAGTAAGCTTGAGGTATATGATTATTATAGCTTTTTTCTTTTTTATGTTTACTGGTAATAACGAAGAGGGAGAGAGAACTAAGTGGCTAACTTACATTAACTATTCATTAACTAGTTTCTAAATGTTCCTAACAGTACTATCCATTCCCACTTGCCATACACATCCTGAACGAATGCAACGCTATTGGGATTACCAAACGCTAATCATTACTAGATTACCAAGTGCTACATGCATGCTCGAAGCGGTCGTACTGAGTGTATTTAACTAAGGGGGTTGAAGGTTGACAAAGATATTAATTAACTATGAAAGCATTAAATAATCATTAATTACTAATTACCTTAATCTGTATGCTGCAAGGTTTATCATAAAGTTTGTCTTTGTTGTCATACACAAAATTGTGCTTAGGTACAAATTGCTCGAATAAAGATCTGTTCACTCTATGACTCCTACTGTGAGCACACAAAAATAATTCTAACTTTGGAATGACAAAACTGCAAGAGTTTGGCTAAGGGTCTAAGTCTAACTTCCTTGGAACCAAGGGCATCACCTCTTATTTATAAAAGATGAGGCAGGATGAGATATCACAGCTCATCATACCCCCATGATTGAATAAAAACTCATCCTCAAGTTTCTTACAAAATATTAGGAAGGTATGGGATTATTGACTTGAATGACAACTAATGGTAAATGGGGTGACATGTGAATGGATCAACATTACAATACATGGCAACATTAGTGTTCATGACCACAAGAGTGAACACTATACACAATTGACATCCAGACTTATTTGCCAACTGAGAGAGAGAAAGAGAGAGAGAGAGAAGACATGTTGCTGCTGATGCCAAGATTGCACCTTTCATTGTCCATCCATAACTGCACCATCAATCTTGTTCCTTGCACAAATGTTCTAGCACCAGTCCATCCTGAGTGTTTCCTCCAAGTCTAGTTCATTGTTGTATGATTGTCATCTAGCACACACAACACAGTCACATATGAGTAAGGATAAGTAAATCACAATACAGTTGATACCTTGCCTTGGTGTAAGGTCCATTGGTTGAGTTGTGATATGGCTAATACAGATTCTAGAGATATAACACTGGTGACTACCCAAGGTGTAGGGATTAGGAAAATTGAAAAAATTGGACCAAGGCCCCCATGACTAAAAGCAATTCTCCAGGTAGCGATAGAATGGAAAAAGATAAGGAATAAGAAAGATGGAGAAAAAGAAACAATGGCAATGCTAATAAAATGGATTTCAAAGATGGGAATGAACTAAATAAATGTTGATTGCAGAAATGTTTAAGGGAAAGAAGTTAACTAATGCACCAAATAGGAATGTCAGTGGGTCCTCCCCAAAGCAAGCTCATGCCCTTTTATGCCCTAATAAACCCACATTCAAAGAGTCCGTAGGCTCTGGAAATGTCATTTGGGAGCAAGAGTTAAAGACTTAACCCCAAGAATTCACCAAAGAGAAAACAATGCATCAACCAAAATATAGACTACTGATACATCCAACAATGAGGTGGAAAATGGAGAAAGAATGATGGGGAGAAAAGAATGGAATGGAGTCCCAAGAACAAGGTGGTGTATAGCCTCTTGTGTATTTATGGTTAATGTGACTAAGTAGATATCATTCCAAATCTAGCCTCAAACAATCCACATCCAGTGACTTTGCATTAATACACTTGGCCAATCCATCCACTTGAAGTAACAAGAATGCTTCTACCAAAGAGTCACCACCATTCCAAGGAAACGAGAAAGGAAAAAGTAGGAAGTGAGAAAGGGCCTTAGTTAGAGGCAACATGTTTGTTTAGTTCCATAACCAGTGCTTGTAGCCCAGATTATTTTGTTTAAGGGGTGTGCTTTGAATTCTCACTTCTTCTTTTTTTTTTTTTTTGCATAAGAACCACACCATGCAAAGACTTATTGTTATTGGCTCAACTTCCTAGTAATGGAGCAATGTCGGAATGGTAAGGAAAACTCAAGAAGAAAACATCCAAACACCCAAGAGAATAGCCAATACAAATGCATCAAATCCCCATGAAGTCACACCCTTTTCAGTACTTAAGTCCTTAGTTTGAGAAATTCCCAGTCATCAATTCATTTATAGTTTTATTATTAAATAAAGAAACTGTACAGCTCCAAGTCAAGAGAGACCATAGAAATTCTTGGATGCATGGATGACATGGACTCATTGCCTATTATATCAAAAGAACCATATCTTAATATCAACATTATAACTTAAAGGTAAAAAACAAACATTAGCAATCAATAGAATACAGTGCATACCACCATCAGGAGCACTTATTAGGTGACGAATCTAACAAAACCAACAGAACAAACAAAGACAAAAACAAAAACAAAAACAAACAATACAAATAGTCACAGAAAGAAATGAAAAAGTATAAACGATGTTGCAAAACAAAAACAAGAAAAATTAAAGAAATTTGTAAAACAAAAACTTAAAAAGGAATTGAGGACCTTAAATGGTTAGCAAAGGTGGTCATCTCCCCCATGACTGAGTTGGAAGGAGGAGATCTGAAATACTGAGTAGGGACATCCCTTCTCATAGGTATGATGTGCACTAACCATTCTAAATTCATGGAAAGGTTTGGTCTGTTCCACATTGATTAAAAATCTCTTATTAAGCCTCTTAGGTTTGTATATGGTCATGGCCCTTGAAGGAAAGGTTGTATGAATAATGTAAGGTCCTTCCCACAGTGTTTGAAATTTTGTGCATTGTGGCACATGTGTGGGGTTCCAGTAGAGAACCTTATCTCCTAGTTGATACTTAACCTTCTGAATCTTCAAGTTGTAACGTTACTTGTTATATGCCTTGTGTAACTCATTTGATGATAGGTCAGCTAATCAATTTTCATCTAGCATGTTTAAAGTTGCCAATTTTGAATCAACTTTTGTTTTTGTGCTAGATCAAGATCATGGTAGAGGTCACAAGCCATTGATAGTGTACAGAGCTCGGTTTGAATTGGAAGTGTTGAAAACTTTTCGTACACTAACTCATAGGGAGAGTAGCCTATAGGGAGTTTCCAAGTGGTGCTATATGCCCAAAGAGCATCATTCAGTTGAGTGCTCCAATCTCGCCTATACTTACTAATTGTCCTAGTCAATATTTTAGTGATCTCCCTATTGGTGACCTCATCTTGTCCGTTAGCTTGGAGGTGATAAGGTGTAGTCAATTTATGTTAAACCCCTAAGCGTTACATTAACTTTCGAAAAGTTGCACCTATGAAGTGTGTTCCATTATTCGAGATAAGTGCACGTGGCATACCAAACGTATTTACAATTTGTTATTACACAAATCATGCAGCTGTAGATGATGTGCAATCTTTAACAATAGTTGCTTCAGCCCATTTTGTTAGATAGTCTACAACAACTAAAATGTCAACTTTTCCATTGGACATTGGTGTAATGGGCCCCATAAAGTCTATTCCCCAAATGTCAAAGGGTTCTAATGGTTGAATCGATTGTTACAGATCCTCCATTTTAGCAGTCATTCCCCCATCATATTAACAGCGCTTACAAGATCGGACAAATTGATGGGCATCCTAAAATAATGTTGGCCAGTAATATCCTGCAAGCAAGATCTTAATAGTTGTTCATCTCCCTACATAGTGACCCCCACAAGGGCCCCCATGAGCATCTTAGAGAACTATCAGTTGGTCTACCTCAGGCACGCACCATCGAACCAAGCCATCAGGATACACTTTGTAAAGTTGTTCATTGATCTCCATGAAGTACTTGGCTTTGTGAAGAAATTGTTGTTTCTTCCTAAAATCTAGCTCCTATGGTGCTTGTTGAGTAAGGAGATAGGTGAGAATGCTACTATACCAGTTTGTCTCCGTGGGTTGGTTATTCACTACACTGACAAAGAGGGCTTTATTAGGAAAATGATCAGACATTACATATTCATCCTCTTTGCTATCCTAGTGCAACTAAGATAAATGATCTACAACTATGTTCTCAATGCCTTTTTGATCAATCATCGTTAGATCAAACTCCTGTAGGATTACCAGCCATCGTATAATATGAGGGCTAACTGTTGGCTTGTTCATGAGGAACTGGATTGCACTATGATCCATGTGGATGAACACTTTATAACCTAACACATAGTGCCTAAACTTATCCAGTGCAAACATTACAAACATTAATTCTTTCCCTATGGTTGTGTAGTTAAGTTGTGTACCAACAATACTTCTACTTGCATAGTGAATGTAGTAAGGGCATTTTTGGTCATCTAACTATGTAAGTACAACTCCTAAAGCATAATTGGATGCATCAATCATTATGTGGAATGGTCTAGACCAGTCAAGAGCTTGTAGAATGGGAGTTTCTACAGGCTTTCATTTTAGAGTTTGGAATGCTCGTTCACATTCCTCGGTCCACTCAAAAGATACATCCTTCTTTGTTAGCTCTACCAATGGTTTGGAAATCTTGGAGAAGTTATCAATGAATCTCCTATAGTAGCCAATGTGTCCAAGGAATGACTGAATCTCTTTGACAGTTTCTGGTTGACTAGTGATTCCTTAGAGGACCCTAATTTTATCTGGTTCTACCTCTATTCCTGCATGTGAAACCTTATACCCAAGTATTATGCCTTCTTGGATCATTAAATGGTTTTTCTACCAGTTGAGCCTTAGATTGGTTTCTACACATCTTTTCAGCACTTACTCTAATCGATCCAAGGCTTGATCAAAACTTGTTCCATAGGTGGAGAAGTCATCCATAAAGATCTCCACTCCATTTCCTATCTACTGTTGGAATATGCTTAGAACTAGGCATTGAAATGTGGCAGGAGCATTGCACAAGCCAAACGACATTTGTTTATATGCAAATGTTCCCCAAGGACTGGTGAATGTTGTCTTAGCTTGGTCTTTTGGGGCTATCTGTATTTGGTTGTACCCACTATATCTGTCCAAAAAACTGTAATAGCAATGCCTTGCTATGGTGTCTAAGACTTGGTTAATGAATAGCAATGAAAAGTGATCCTTAAATGTTGCCATGTTTAGCAACCTAAAATCTATGCACACCCTCCATTTGCCTCCCCTTTTAGGCACAATCACTAGAGGGCTAACCCATTCGCTATCAACAATGGGATATATGAACCCAACCTTAAGAAGCTATTTTATTTCTTCTTTTACTACTTACTTCAATTTTGGTTTCAATCACCTCTACAGTTATTTTCGAGGTTTCATGGAGGGGTCATTGTAAATCCTATGCTAGCATATCCTAGGATCTATTCTAGTTAATTTGGGATATGACTAGGCAAAGGCTTTTGACCACTTGTTTATCACTTTCAGCAGTCTTGCATTGATGATTAGCAATTTTCCATTTTCGAGGATCATATATTCTAGACTGGTGGGCAATGGTTTCAATTCTAGGGGCTCTTGTTTGAATTTTTTAGGAATTTCCAACTTCCCCTAGCTGATGTTTTCAAGGTTAAGGCTTGGAAGTTGGTAGTGGACTTGCTCTAGTGCATCTATGTTTTCGATGTAAGTGCAAGTTATTCCCTTAGTTAGTTCCATGCACATTAGTGAGTTGCTCTCTTGGTGAGCTATCAGCCACTAGGTTTCTTCTTGTTGTGTGGCTACTACATACAGGCACTTTTGTATGTTAAGGTCTTGTGCACACCAGTTGCATGTAGGCAATGCTAAACTTTGTATAACCCATGATCTTTGCATGCAATTGCACCCTGTATCACAATATGTGATGCATGGAACCTTCTTCTTCTTGATCTTTCCAAAAGTGTTCTCCTTAGATACTTCTAAGGAAAGATCACGGATTCCTAGGACTACATCTATTGTACTTAGCCATGTTTTTCCCATTATTATTGGGAAGTCCCCTTTACCATTATTCACTTGTATCACTAGGAAATCAGCTGGGTATGACCACCCACACATAGTGGTGACGATGTCCTCCACTAGTTCCAAGGGAACAGTGATGGACTCGTTGGCCAACTCTAGGTGAACATTGCTCTTCCTTAATGGAGGCAGGTTCCAGACTTTGTACATTTCTTGCGATATTAAGTTAACTCTAGAACCTAAATCCAGAAGAGCTTTGCATGCTTATTCCTAGCGATTTGGAGATATATTAGAGGGCTTCCAGGATCAAAGAATTTCCTGGGAAGGTGGCCAACCTTAATCCAATTAGTAACGATATGTGTTAACATAACCGTATGCGTTGAGCTTGGTGTTTGGTTCGAAGGGAGCTTTGAAGCCTTAATTGATGGGGAGGCGTTCATAGGTTCAACCACTTGTGGTTGTAAGGGCTTGGTTGGACTGTTGATTTTGAAGAAAGGTCTTTTCTTCATACGGTTGTCAGAACCAATAGTGAGTTGAGGGTTTATAGCCCTTGTGGCATTGCGTTGCTGCAGTTGAGTAGGGAGTTCCCCTTGCATTACTAGAGCAGGTAGTAATGGAGCTATTGGTGTGAGAGCTACAGATGGATTTGAAGGTTGGTATATTCGTCGGTTATCTTCCCTAGGAGAAGGAGTTCTATAATACTCATGGGCTTGGTAGTGATGTTGTGGTGTAATGTGACTAATAGAGTCACATGAAGAGATTGGATGCTGCACGTAGTAGCCATATGGGTTAGGTGGTTGGTAGGGGTATTATTGCCTTGGTGGTGGCATCCCCCATGAATATGGGTATTACCACTATTGATGTTGCTCAATGGGTTGTGGTAGAGTTTCACTTGGGTAATATGTTGAAGGTTGGTGGAACTGCCTTTGGTTACCTTGGGGATAAGGTAACCATCAGGGTGCTTGCCATTTATTTAGTCGTGGGTTAAGTGCATACACCCCAGACTCTTGTAGATGTGAGATCACTAGGCAACATCCCTTAGGATGATCATATTGGCATATCTCACATCCGCCATCATTGTCCGTGTCTGAATCCACAACCTCTTTTATGATGGCTATTTTTCCTTTCCCCTTGCTACATGCATTATCCACTTCTCTCTTTTTCTTGTTGTCATGGTTACTACCTCACTCCCTAGACTCCTCTACAATTTTAAGAACAGTTTCAAACCTACTATCCAGGGAGTCCCACATTTGGTCTACCTTCACCAATACTTCTGTTGTTAACTTTTGGAGAGGCAAATTTTTCCTATTCACCATCTCTTCGAATGGTGACTCTTCTTCCTCCTCACAAAATCTCACTCCCCTTTTTTGGAGGGAAGGATCTTGGTTGTATTCTTCCGCACTTTCTCTTTTTCGTAGCTCACCTTCTTCTTTGGCTACTTGCTCTAGCAATTTATGAATTTGATGAGAACTAAGCTTCGATAATCTTCCTTGGGCATACATCCCAAGGGTTCTTCTTGTTTCATGCCTAAGTCCATCCACAAGATGGCGTAGTTGATCCCACTGTGAATAACCATGGCTAGGGTAATGATGTAACAGTGCATACTAGCAGCCCTGGGAGTATCCAAGGGTTCATGATTTCCTTGTTTCCATCCTTGGATTTTCTTTTACAAGTTAGACACTTAGGAGTATGTTTGGTACTTATCATTGAATAGTTCTAACATTGTACTCCACCTTCAAATGGATTCCAGTTCTAAGGATCGGTACTAGCTTTCAGCTTCTTTCACTAGTGTCCTTGGGAACAACTTTAATTTTTTCCATTCATTTTATATGTTTTTCAAGGCACACACATTGTGGAATTCTTGTAAATGATTTTGAGGATTAGTTTTGTATCCCCCTTCAAATCGTGGGATGTTGTTCATGTCTAACACCTTGATCCTACTATCCTTTTGGTGTCTTGTTTTAATTCTTACGACCTTCGTTATATCTAGCATGCTTCTAGTTGCGAGTAGGGGTTCTTCATGATCATCTTGTTCATAGTGTCTATGGTGTCTACGTAGTTCCCTACTCTACCTTCTTCTATTTCTTGATTCCTTAGAGTGCCCTCATCCTCGTTCTCGATTGTCTCATCGATGTCTTTCACTTCATTTTCCCTTATCGTCACGATTGGTTCCCCTATGACTACATTCAGACACTGAAGGAGAGGGTGAAGATGATGATGAAGGTGAATAAGAAGGAGAACCATTGCCATGATAGTTTTTTCTACCTTCTCTTTGGTGGTCTCAGCCACGATCATGATCATGATCAAAACATCTATCCTTATTGTGTGTTCATGTTCCCTTGTTGAACACTTCGTGTTCATGGGTATCAAAACTAGGGTTGTGAATAGTGGAGTGAAGGTTCTGATACACCACCTCCTGACCACTGTAAGAGTTTGGCTAAGGGTCTAAGTCTAACTACCTTGGAACCAAGGGCTCCACCTTTTATTTATAGAAGATGAGGCAGGATGTGATATCGCGTATGCGATATCACATGGCGAATGTGATATTGCATATGTAATATTGCGTACGCGATATCATGGCTCATCAATATCCCTCCACTGTAGTTGTTCATCCTGATGTAGGATGAAGGTGAAGTTTGGCACATACTTATTGGGATGAGTATATACCCCTCTACATTGTTGGGGCACTTGCTCATTTGACCCCTCATGTCTTTATTGATTGGATGTATGCTCAAATAGTGATAGAGAATCAGTGAGAAGAAGCCATTTTAAAACTTTGATAATAGTGTGGTTGTAATATACTTTGTTAGTTGAGTGATTTAGTGTTAATGGGTTCATTACAATGTCATTGAATAATTTCCACTAACTTTTAGATAGCGCATGTAGTTAATTAAAGTTCCTAGCAATGGCACCAATGATGAGTAGTGAGCATATTGTATGCCCAACCATATGAATCACTAGGGTTTACTAAGTGATCTAGTCAAATTCCATAGACTGTAGCTCTCCAAGTACACTAATTCTAGGAGATGAACTTTAATAATTGTGATTGTTGTCTTTTCAGTTCCACTTGTCAGGTTCAAGTGTATGGTTAAGTATAACTAAGGCATCTGATTTTTATCATTCTATGTTTTATTGTTTTAATTTCCTATGTGCTAAAAATGGAATAATAAAGGTTTAATTAACCTATTTAATCTAATACGTAGCTAACACTTAACTAATCCTAACATAAGCAACTGTTCCTACTTTCTGTACACATCCTAAACATGTTGCAATACTATTGGATTACTAAGTGTTAGGCACTATTGGGATTACCAAGCACTAACGTATGCTCGAAGCATTTGTACTTATGTTCATTATTTAATTGATATTAATTACTTAATTAGAATTTAGTAAAGTAAAGTGCATTAGTAATAAATGCATAAGAAAATATTAATCTATTCCAAGTGCAACAAGGTTTGATTAGAATAGCTCATCTTTATTACTGTTCACACTAAGGTGCTTAGGTACATCGGTGCTCAAATAAAGATTTGTATACTTCTTTAACTCCTATTCTAAGCACTCAGAAAATATTCTTTCGGAAGAAAAAACTACAAGAGTTTTAATACAACTAATTGAAAGATTATCATAAATATGATGGGTAGATGCACATTTATAGGTGATGGTAGGGTTCCATGCTAATGGGTACATGTCAACATAGTAAACCCTACATTGATAAGATCCCAACGATAGGGTTGTGTTGATGTGGCCCAATGACATGTTTCACCAACATCAAACGTAAACAACTTATTGCCTGGTTCATCAATGTTAAGGAGTTGTTCCCTGCCATGCCCTATTTGTGGGATGTTCCTGTACTAGCCCACATTAGTGATGTTGTGCGGACTGTGTACAATCCTCAAAGTAAGGAGGAGAATGAAAGCATTGCTAGATGCATTTCATCTTCCACTAGTAGTCATAGCTATAGCAAAATAGCCACAAATGCCATAGCCTCCAGCTCAACTACTATGTGCACTGAAGGCATGGAAGGTCCCTTGGCACCTTAGGAGCCTCCACCTCCTAGGACTGTTTGATTTTCTTCTCATCTTTAGCCATCAGAGGATATCCAATTGTCCATTTTTGTAAAGGTGTTCAATTTTTTTTCATGAACACCTATTTTTGTAAACATTGTAGATCTATAAACTTAGGCACTTAACATTAGTTTGAGTTTGTCAGTTAGTTGTTGGTTTATTACCTTTCCATTTTTGTAAGAAACTTGTTCCTCCTTTTGTTCATTCAAGGACAATTTTTCAATTAGTCATGGGGGTATGATGAATCATCGGTTGGGGTGCATTGACATGTACCCATCAATGTGACCTTGTCAACATATGGGAAGATGCATTGATAGAGTGTTTGTGTCTAGCTATATAAATGCACACACTTAGCGCATTTATGACATTGTTCATTTTAGTAGCTTAGGGAAGTTCTTGCAATTTGATTTCATTGGAGTTAGAATATTTTCTAAGTGCCTATAGTAGGACTTAAAGGATTGTATGGATCTTTATTCGGGCATCTTGTACTTGAACACATTGATGTGTTTGATAATAAAGATGTGACTCTCTAACCCCCTTGCAACACTTGAAATAGATTAAATTTACTTTTAATGCACTTTACTTTCCATGTACCTAGTTAATATTTATAGTTCATGCAAGTTAATCAATCAACAAAATGAGCATGACCAGTCTCGAGCATAAACACATATTCGCTTGTGATGAGCGGCGAGGTACCCCTACTCTCAACCATACAAATACAAGCGTTTTCATGTGCGATCCGGTCGAACTCCGCAGATGGACTAGTTGTGGCACCTAGACAGTTATCCTTAGGTCACATTTTGTTGTCTTCCCACCTGGACTAGTATTTATCATTTGTCATGTATGGTTTAGTCTAGAGTGAGGTGTATGATATGTTCTAATCTAATGCTACTCCTAATGGCAGTGGAAAATAAGATTAACTAAACTAAGCTAGGAGGGAAAGGGTAAGAGAGTCTAATCTAGCCTAAGTGCGACGAGCAATTGATTCCTTGATCAACCATACACATCTTGAACTTCGTGCATGACTACCACTGGAACTACCAAGCGCAGGTCCTAGGTACGCCACTGGGATTACCAAGCACAGATCCCAAATATGCCACTGGGATTACCAAGCGTAGATCCTGGCTATGCCACTGGGCTATCAAGTAGTCACACTTAAATGCTCGTAACCAAGTCGTACTCATTCCGCTTCTAGGAGTTAAGGGTGAGAGACCAATCGCGATGAGCAACCAATTCCTTGACTAACCGTACACATCCGTAAATGCTCGTAATCAAGTCATACTCACACCACACTATGAAATCAATAAATAACATTAAATAAATAACAAAGTGAATGCTGCAATGATGAAGTAATCTTGATCTTTATTGTCGATCATGTGCGTGTCCAAGTACAGCACACTCGAATAAAGACACCGTACAACTACATTCACCACACTACGGGCAGACACTGGAAAAATAAACTAACTCTGGAGGGATCAAATTGCCAAAGTTTCACTACAATCTAACTACGATCCGAATAAGGGAGATCTGCTTCTTATTTATAGACATTACGACAGACTACGATATCGCATATGCGATATTGCAGGGAAGACGCGATATCACGTACGCAATATCGCGGGGGGATGTGATATCGCGACGGACGTGATATCGCGTATGCGATATCGTGGCCCATGCAACATCGCAGGTGTGATATCCCTATTGTGATATCACAGCCATGATATCACGGTAGTGATATCACAACCAGCAAATTCATGACTCATCATATTCCCATGACTGAATGAAAACTCGTCCCTGAGTTACAAAGAGAACAAGCTCCATTGATTACACAGTGGATAGGTATGGGATTATTAACTGACTAGAATGGATTCATGCCATAGTGTGGAGTGAGACAAAACAAAGACACAACACATAGAATATTTACAAAAATTTGGAACTCATGTAGTTCCTAGTGGCGGTGACTCCTCCATAGGTGTCTTTCCCTTTTCTTTTGCTCCAGGTCTTGGGATTTGATGGTGTTGAAGTATGGCCTGGAGTTTCTCCTGTTGTAAGGCCTTGAGTGCCTTGGCATGCGTGTAAGTCTACACTTGTGCCATAGAGGTAGCCCAGTCAGCCTTCTCTTTGTCTTCTTCCACCCTTTTATTCTTTGTTAATAGTTTATTAAGTTGCTCGATTTTGAAAGTGTCCAGCTAGTTCTGAGCAACTTTTGGCCCTGTATTCAGAACGTTTAATACTTCTAAGATGGCTGGAATAGAGAAATTAATAGTCACACCACAAATGTTAACTATGGTGCCTTCTTTTTTATTATGCCAAAATTGGTAAGTTTTCCCCCAAGTACCAGGCATCGCTTTCAGAGAGGGTATCTCCTACTTCTGCCTGCCCGGACCGTATGGTAGGAGGATCTTCTTGATGAATGCTAAATGATTGTTCCTCCTATTCCAAATGTTGTCCGATAGGATCTTGTCTTCCACCTCTCCGAGATCATTCGATTGCACCTTGAGCAGGACCTTCCTATTATTAGCGTTTCGGGGCCATCTGCAATCACACAGGACCAATTGTTAGTAAGGTTATTACCAAAGTTAGGTTATACCTTACTACTTGCCTTAATATATTTACTTTATGTTCGTGTGATGTTAATTATTGGAAGAACATGTTCTCAAAAGATTATAGTGTTCAGTCCTCTTTGCTTAGGTGGTTTCCAAATTTAATCTTCTAGTATAGCTAAGGAAATGAAATTATTTTTGACACATTTGAATCTTAATTTTAGAACTAATTACCCTTAAAGATGTCCTTTGGGTGATGATGAATTTCAAAAAATTTTACACTATTCGGCATGTGCCCCCTCCCCCACGACTAAGTTGAACACTCTAGGTTCAAGTAGGTTCAAACGGAATGAAAATCAGAGTACCAGCGAGCGAGTTATGGATATGAAAGCAAGGGACGCGCAATCACAAGTCGTAGAGAGAAATTTGAAAAAATTCCCCTACGTGAACAGTTGCAAATAATGTTGATTAGCACAAGGGGGTCATGTATATATATTTTTATTGAAGTTAAGGCACTTAGAGAATGTACCAAATTTTTAATATATATATATTTTTTTGAAACTAAACGATGTAAACTAAGGACATCTAGACAATTGTTAAAGGGTTCCAGGGTAATTCAACTAGTTTTGAAGGCACGAAAATTATGATGGTGTGGAATTTATCAATAAGGACCTCAGATGGTAGAGAAAAAGGCTATGTGATGGTAATAAGGGAAAGAAAATCAAGAAAAATTAAGCTAAGGATAAGAAATTGTGTGTTCTAGCTAGAGAATTAATGAAGATTACAATAAAATTACACAAGTGGGTCCTCCCCAAAGCAAGTTTCAACCTATTATGCCCTTGTGTAATCACACTTAAAGTGTC
>MNCI01001745.1:876612-937713 GCA_015680685.1 Gnetum montanum | reverse complement strand
GTAGTTCTCGGATAACTAGTTGACCCACTATGATGTTTATGACCGTTAGATGGTATGCAAAGATTAGGTTGATGCCTTCCATGGTTGTGTTCATTGGCCCGTATGGTTGTTGGAGTGTTAGTTGGTGGCCCTGATAAAGTTACATGAGGCATTGGGTTCAAAGGTAAGGGTGCACCATAGTGTGGAACTTGTGCTGGGTTGGAAGATGCGGTGGCCTTAGAATTATGTTGTCCCTTCCTACGGCCGTGTTTAAAGAAGGGGCGCCTTTGATGTTGAGGAGGCCTCTCACTGCTGTTAGAAGTAGTAGCACAAGTGTTGTTCATGGGTTGTTGCGGTGGCAAAAACACCTTAGGAACAGTTGGTGGCACTGTGGAAGGAGGGAAATGATAAGAATGTTGAAAGTTAGGAGGAATATAAGGTGTATAAGGTGGTGGTTGTGTTGGAGGTATGGGCTGATAGTATTGTGGAGAATGGTATTGTGGTGAGATAGAGTATGGTGGCCCAAATGGAGAAATAGGATGTTGAACGTGATAAGCATTTGGATTCGAAAAATATGAAGGGTGCCTCTAGTCTAAGGGTGGTTTCCCCCACGACTGGGATTGTTGCCATTGTGGTCTAACATAGTATCTCTGTACGAACTCTGGATGTAACGTGTTTTCCAATGCTCATATATATGTAACAGTATTGGGCATTGGCCTTTGGGGTGATCGTATAGGCATATGTTGCATTCATACGTAGGATTGACAGTTGAGCACTTATTCCCTTTATTCTTTTTCTCCGAATGTCTACTGTTTTGTACTGCTTCTTGGGTTGTTAAAACTCTATCTCCAATGTTGTTGATATACTCTCCACGCTTTTGAACATCCATTCCAACATTTTATTTATCTTTTCCTCGGCTTCTTCTAATGATTGTTGTATTGGCAAAGATGATGTTTCCACCTTGAGATTTGTTGATCTCTCCTTTTTATGATCATGGACCTTTGTTGAATTAATTTTTTGGTCCCGTTGATGTTTTTCAACACTCTCCCATCTAGCTAATTCTCCTTCTTCTTTTGCTACCTGCTTAATAAGCTCTTGGAATTGATGGGTTCATAGGTTATATAATTGACCTCGGGCATACGTTCCTAGAGTCTCTCTTGTTTCATTACGTAGCCCATCAATGATATGGTACATTAGCCTTTCCTTGGAAAAACCATGGCTTTGATAGTTGTTTAACAGTGCATAATATCTTTCTAAGGCCATGTACAAGGGTTCATGTTTTGCTTGTTTCCATCCTTGGATTTGTTTCCTCAAGGCTGACACTCTTGCGTAGGTTTGATATTTTTTGTTAAAAACTTCTACCATGGTTGACCAGCGTCGTATCGGAGTTGGTTTTAACGATCTATACCATACTTTAGCTTGGTCAACGAGTGTCATAGGAATGAGCTTAAGTTTTTGCCAACTGTTATCAATGTTATTCCATGTGCAGGCGTCGTAGAAGGCTAGTAAATGTTGATGCGGATCTAAGTCATAGCCTCCTGAAAATTTTGGAAAGTTGTTTAAATCGAGCCTGGGTAGTCGGCTCTCTTTACGATGCCTATGTGAGATTCGAACAGCCTCTTGTATTTACATTAAGTTCGTAATGGCCAGTGGGGGTTCATCGTCATCAGATAAGTTATGTCTTCGTGTGTTGTGATGATGTTGCTTTTGTGCATTCTTATAAGAAACTCCCACTTCAGGTTGTATACTCCAATCTTCATCATCATATAGTTCATTAGTTCTCCAATAAATTTCCTCACTAAGTGTGGCGTTATTATTATCTTGTAGGAGAGACATTGTTATCAAGTTGTGTGTGAATTAGATGTGACTTGTTAATAATTAATTCTTCTTTCTAAGAGATATATCATTAAGTTCTTTACAGCAACCTTGTATGATATAACTAATCTAGATAACTAGCACTGTCCTCGGCAACGATGCCAATGATGAGCGGCGAGGTACCCCTATGCTCAACCATACGAATACGAGCGTTTTCACGCGCGATCCGGTCGAACTCCTCAGATGGACTAGTTGTGGCACCTAGACAGTTATCCATAGGTCGCAGTTCACTGTCTTCCCACCTGGACTAGTATTTATCATTTGTCACATATGTTTTAGTCCAGAGTGAGGTGTATGATATGTTCTAATCTAATGCTACTCCTAATGACAGTGGAAAATAAGATTAACTAAACTACGCTAGGAGGAAAAGGGTAAGAGAGTCTAATCTAGCCTAAGTGCGACGAGCAACCGATTCCTTGATCAATCGTACACATCTTGGACTTCGTGCACAACTACCACTGGAACTACCAAGCGTAGGCCCTAGGTACGCCATTGGGATTACCAAGTGCAGATCCCAAATATGCCACTAGGATTACCAAGCATAGATCCTGGCTATGCCACTGGGCTACCAAGTAGTCACACTTAAATGCTCGTAACCAAGTCGTACTCGTTCCGCTTCTAGGAGTTAAGGGTGAGAGACTAATCGTGATGAGCAACCGATTCCTTGACTAACCGTACACATTTGTAAATGCTCGTAATTAAGTCGTACTCACACCGCGCTATGAAAGCAATAAATAACATTAAATAAATAACAAAGTGAATGCTGCAATGATGAAGTAATCTCGATCTTTATTGCTGGTCATGTGTGTGTCCAAGTACGGCACACTCGAATAAAGACACCGTACAACTACATTCACCACACTGTGGGCAGACACTGGAAAAATAAACTAACTCTAGAGGGATCAAACTGCCAGAGTTTTACTACAATCTAACTGTGATCCAAATAAGGGAGAGCTGCTTCTTATTTATAGACATTGCGGCGGATTGTGATATCACGTACGCGATATTGTAGGGAAGATGCAATATCGCGTACGCGATATTGCGGGGGGATGCGATATCGTGACAGACATGATATCGCGTATGCGATATCGCGGCCCATGCGATATCACGGGTGTGATATCACACCCACTGGGATATCACGGCCGTGATATCATAGCCAACAAATTCATGACTCATTAGGTTGGTAATTCTAGCAACGTTATTGCTTGGTTCGCCTAGTAGCATAATGCTTGGTAATCCTAATAGTGGATACATGAGTTCAAGATGTGTATGGCAGGCTTGGAATGGACACTCATTGCCCTCAAGCTAATTAGACTTTACTTCTTGTTATTAATTAGATTAAACCATTAATTTTCATATTATTGTTAGGAATAGTATAAAGCCATAACAACATCAGTATCATATGCCTCACTTTGGACTAAACCATACGTGACAAAGCGAACATTGGTCTAAGTGGGAAAATAGTGACCTATGATCAATGCATAACAATCTAGATGCCACAACCAGTCCCATCCATAGAATTCAATCAGATTGTGTGTGAACAGTTTGTGATTCATATGGTTGGATTTTTTGGATTTTTTTCAATTAGACAAAACAACAACAATTGTCTCCTCAATTGACTTCGTAAATTATGCTTAGATTTGACAGAGTTGCCAAATATGCTGGGCAAGGGATATGATATGAAAGATGGTTAATAGTTTCAACTCCTTGTTGGTGTAGATTGCACAAATTATTTTGAATAATGCTTTTAGAGTGCAGATAATCCCTTGAGAGTATTAAGTCCTTAAAAATCTTAACGAGGAACAATTTTAAGTGTGAGTTAAGAACAAAATCATGTTATTTAAAGAGAAGAGATGTTTGATCATTGCTTGTAATAGTTCATAAGCCTTTCTCATCAAGTACTCTATGCTATTCTTCCAAGTTCATGTCTCATTTTCAATATGATTTGCATATTTGGAGAACCACACTTTAATTTTTTCCAAGCTTCACCATATCAAGGAGCTATTTGAACTTATGGTGCATTAATGAAAATATATCCACTATACAAGTATTTGGATTATATAATTTTTGCCCATACCCTATGTGGTTGTCATCATCATTTGTGTTTCAGAAAGATAACTGCAGTTGAAACATGTCTGAACATCATTCTTTGCTTTGAATTTTAATTATAAATTCTCTGAAAAGCTTATATTCCTGAAATTGTTTGTGTATTTTTCTGGTTAAACACGAGAGCATGTAAACACGTTATATTTGATAAAAATTTTCAAATTGTTTAAACTTTAAAACTGTGAAGTTTGTTTAAACATTAAAACTGTAAAGTTTCTATATGTACATACTAGCCATATTAGGCCATAATATCAGGAAGTTGACATTGAAGAAAAGCACAGTCAAGACTGGAAGATGATGAAAATAATGATTCTTATATAATACTCGGAGTTTGATTGTTGTAGTTCCAGATGATGAAAATAATGATTCTTACATAATACTGGGAGTTTGATTGTTGCAGTGATTGATACCATTGTGCTAACTTTAAATATTGCTTTGCATTTTAGAAAGATGACAGGAATTGAGTTTATGCTCACTGAGTGCACAGAGCCACATTTATTTGTATTCAAAAAGCAAAGGCAAGATGGGCCTGAGAAAGTCACACCAATGCTTACATATTATTTTCTTGATGGTTCTATTTATGAGACTCCTCAACTTGCAAGTGTATTTGCATCATGAATGGTATTATGCTAGAACATGTATGTATTTTTTTAATGTCTCTGAATTATGAAACTTTGGTAATGAAAAATTGTGTAGACATTTACTATGGAAAGGTAATTTTTGTTTTCTCAACGATGCAATATAAAATCTCATTTGTAGTTTGTACCCACCTTTAAAAAGAAGATCTATGTGAACACCATTGTTTATCTTTATACAAGGCAAATTTGAGATGGTTGTAAGAGCTGCTGCATAGAGCAAACAGACTCATTGAGAACAAACTTCATGTTGTTTTCATTTTTTATAAATAAATTGGAATCATGGGACCACATACCAAGAGAATATGAAGAATAACATTGGATAAAAAAAAATCATAAATTGAGTTCAGTGATTTAATTTTTCCTTTCACTTTCACACTTTGTATCACATAACAAAATCATTTGACATGGCATCTTCAAAGCATGAAAAGATTAGCTATGGTATTTAGAACTCTTTTGCCTCAGATTGAATTCATGCTCCAAACTTTTGTAATGCTTGAAGGGTAATTTAGCAATTAATATAGTTTTCTGCTGATTTTAATAGATAACTGATAACCAGCTAAAAGAAGATTTCATTCAGAATAAAATTTAGATTCTGATTATAACCAAGAATATATTGGACTTTTAGATATCTACCAAGGAACTTGAAAATTATTTTACTTTTGATATGCATGATTTTTATTTTAGGCATTGCACTTGTTTGCGTTCCTGATTTATTTGCTACAATCTTGTGCATCATCATCATCATCATCTTAGCCTTGTCTCAACAAAATGGGGTTGGCTACATTAGTTCCTTTTTGCTATTCATCTTAGCTAGATCTCTATCTATTTGCAATTTCTTCATATTATTTTCAATCATTTTTTTGCATGTTTTTTGGGTCCTCCTTTTGGTAGCTTTCCGGAACACGGATGTAGCAACCTTTTTTTTTATAAACTCATTATCTAATCTTCTTTGCACATGTCCAAACCATTTAAAATGCCATTCTTGGAACTTATCTAAAATAGAAACCACTCCAAGTTTTCCTTTAATGTTTGTATTGTGTAGTTTATTTCTTTTGGTAATATTTAACATCTATTTGAGCATTTGCATGTTTGCCACACTAATCTATTGTTCATGCCTTTTTTTAATGTCCAACATTTAGCACCATATAGGATAGTAGAGTTGATTGTTGCCATGTAAAATATTCCCTTCAGTTTTATTGAGATTCTTCTATCATATAGAATATCACCAGCTTGTATCCATTTTGACAGTCTTGCCTCAATTTGATTTCATATATCTTTATCAATTTCATCATTTGGATAAGCATTGATTTTAGCTAGTAGAACTGTTTGCAGTGAGTGACTTTTTGCCCTTGAATTGTCACCTCTATTTCACCACTATTTACGTTATTATTGAAATTGCATTCCATATATTATGTCTTACTTCTATTAATTTTTAAGCCTTTTGATTATAGAGCATGTCTCCACATCCCCACTTTAAAAGCAATTTTTTTAGGACCTATATCCACCAACACAATATCATCTACAAATAGTATATACCAAAGGATTTCATGTTGCATATCTTCTGTTAATTCATCCATAACAATGGCAAATAAGTATGGGCTAAGTGTAGACCCTTGATGTAGACCTATTGTGATTGGAAAATCATATGTGACTCCACAAGCTGTTGTAATTTTAGTGGTAGCTCCTTCATACATGTCTTGAATCATTTTAATATATTTATTAGGAATGTTTTTCCTTTGTAAGGCCCACCAAATAATATCTCTAAGCACTCTATCATATGTTTTTTTCCAAGTTGTTAAAGATGGTATATATATTTTCCCTATGTTTTTTGAATTTCTCCGTTAATTGTCATATCAAGAAAATAGCCTCTATAGTAGATCTTCTTCACATAAATCCAAATTGATTTTCTGATTTTCTTAATTCAAGTCTCAAATGCTGCTCTATGACTCTCTCCCAAAGCTTCATAGTATGGTTGATTAGCTTGATCCTTCTATAATATGCACAATATTGCACATCTCCTTTATTTTCGTAGATGGGAACAACAGTGCTTTTTCTCCAATTTTCGGGCAGTTCTACACCCTTCAAAATTTTGTTAAATAATTGTGTCGGCCACGAAACTTGTTTATCTTCCAACACTTTCTAAGCTCCTATAAGAATGTTATCTATTCCAACAACTTATAAAGTTTGTCATTCATGGGAATGTAGTGGACTTGGACTCAGGTAGATAAAAAGACGTGAACCTTCAACCTCTTTTTTGTCATTGGAGGTGCACACCAATATTCTATGTGCCTCTTTTATCTACAGTCTTGTTCTATTTGTCAATTGCTTCAATCCTACCACCTTTTGCAGCTTCCCACCATCTTTTGTTGGTTTTATTTGAAATCATATACATGTTTTCAACTAATTCTAAGTCCTCTCCTACAGTGCCAGGATGACTGACTTAACGACATAAATTCAAAAACTTGCTTGCAATACATGTTGTATCACATCATGTCAAGTTGCAAAAATTCTCTGAACAACATTAACACATTATTCCAATGGTTATCTTTCTTTCTTTGAATGCTTATCTACATTATAAATGGTTCAGCTAAATATCTCTCTTTTATTCCGCAATTAGTGAACTCATTTATGTTTGCTTATATACATGTATTCCTTTTTTGTTTGAACTATAGAAAAAATGGCTGATTCTTAAGCTGGCTTCTCATGTTGACTATGTTGACACAGTATAACAGAGGATGAACTCCACATATATCTCCATCTCCAATGCCTATTTACCAAGTCTATTGTAATTCTGTTAGTTTTTCTCACCTTCCTTATTTATCCTTGGGCTATTTCATAATAGAAGAGTTCAAATTTATTTAAGCAGACTATTCATCATCATCATCCAATCCTTGTCTCAACAAAATGGGGTTAGCTATTATTTAAGTGGCATATTAAGTTGCTAATAAGTCCTTAAGCTCTTATCGTGCCATAACAATATTAATTTCACATATATTTGCTGCAAATTTTGATGCAAACTTTTGTAGCTTTCATAGATCATATATATAATGAGTAAATTTATATTTCAGAAAATTAATGTCTTGCAAAATGCATTCATAAGATTGTATTGGATGCTACTTCTCATTAATATAGCAGCAGAAACGTAGTTAATTTTATTGTGGAACTTCATAGTACCTTCTTGTTCTAACATTGTGCCTGGACTGTATTTATGTGGTTAGGAAATTTCCTTTTATTGAAGCGTTGGGTTCTTTGGTAGAAGTGCTCTGGTCTTTCAATCACAGAGTAGATATAGATCATGTAAAATATTATTTTATGATAAACAATAATAACGTTCCCAAAGCAATATATCCTTTTTGCCACACATACTGAAAGTGATGCTACAAAACCTGAATCAAAATCTGAAGCTGAAGATATTGACATCAAAGAATTGAAGCGTGTTGATCATATTCTTGTGGGATTGCAGCGCAAGGTAACTTTCAGTTCCTGTAATCGACACTTCAAAGCATTGATATTGCCTTCTGCCTTTGATCTTTTTATGGTGCCACAGTTAAAATTGCTGGTTCACTATTGGTTTGGATCTTTAATTGCACAAATCCTTCCCCCATGAATTCTTATTATCTTTTTCTAAAAGAACATTCATCATCATCATCATCCTAGGCTTGTCCTCCCAAAAAATGGGGTCAGCAATCTCTTTCTAAATCAACATTGATTACAAAAATAGGAGAGTTTTTTGTGCAATTTACCATAGATTCCTGTCTCAGAATAATATAATTTACCTGATTCACAAATTAATAGAAAGATGGAATTTGTACCAAAAGTTGCATTTCAGGCTTTTGTTGGCACAGTCATCCCAATCTTGCTGTTACAACAACAGTGTTACATTTACTTATACTTAGGTCTAGGATGGGTGGTTATATAACCATAGATATAAGGAATTGTCTCCTTGCTCAAACACCACAACATTCAACAATGATTTCTAGCCTTGTGGCCATAGGTACTTGTCTTGGGAAAAGAGGTCTGTTAGATACTTCCATGTCTGCCTATGAAGATTCTAAGGATAATTGTTGAATTTGGTTATAGTTATTTTGTTACAACTTACAAATGTTTCATTAATATTTGTAGTCATTATCTTTGAAAATGTTTTGCAATCTATGGGAATGTAATCTAGTCAGTTATTAGTTTATTTTTGTGCCATGGGTTTCCTATTTTCATTATTACTAAAGATGCATATTGATTGCTATTGGAATTTAAGAAAATCATGTATTACTACATACAGAAAATGGTGACTATAAAGATGCCATTATAGCAGTTTATGTATTGGTTTTCTTATCTGTTTCAGTTGCAACCAGCTCCTCCTCCACCGCCCTTTCCAGAAGGTGCACTGCCAGTTTCAGCAGATAATCAAATGCAGGATGCCCAAACTCAGGAAGAACAAGTTGATCCAATTTTTGATCAAAGAGCAAACAAAAGACCAAAAGCTGACAAATAATGCCTTTTTAGGGTTTGAAGGTGTGGAATTTCTAATCTTAAAAACAAAATTTTCATTGCAGGATTGTTAGCTATAAAACTGTTATTTAAATTGTTTGTAATCTTTATTAATAAGGGCTTTTATCTCAGGTTCTACATAGTAGGCATGAACTGGCTAAGATGAATTATTTTCTATGACGGTGGGTTATGATTCTAATGTTTATTTTTTTCTCACATTACCAGTTTTTTTGGGGTGACTTCATTCTTAAAACAAACGTGTATCAATTATGATTCTCGGAAATTGTTTGTTCTTGTTAAAGATTCATTCCTTCAAGATAACTGATTGTATATTATGAACTTATGCCCCACAGTCGTAGATGCGTGGAGAACTTGTGGCTTCAGCCTTGCCCTGCTAATCTACTGTGTTTTAATGTACCATATATAGGCCGACCATCCAAAAAAACTCATCAGAATTATAATAAAATGGTGTCATAAAGGCATCTTTTGTTCAAGGAAATAAATCTTCAACTGTCTTTGCAAATTAGTTATTTGATGAAAGAGGCATTCATTCCATTTGCAATGGAGTGTTTTCTTTGTTCAGATCTTAACGTATTGAGTGATTGCCAATCTTAATGTGGATCTTTGGTGTAAAACTTGTGACCAGCGCTGTGCAGGTTACAAGCTCGATACTGCCATCTGATGGTTTATGTTTTAATCTTTTAAAAATGAGTTTTAAAATAAATAAGAAATTAAATATTTAAAGAATAAAAAATATCTCGAATTCCTTACCTATGTTCATTTTCCAATTTTATTTTGGATGCATTAGGCATACGGACTTCCAAGGAAAGTTTAATGCACGAAACCAAGTTACGATAGGAAGTTTAATAGGTGCAGCGCATTTTAGGGTCTATGATGTAGTTGACCATGATTCAATAAAAATAATTGGAAAAACTTTTAATTTGACATTTAATGTTAGTATAGAAGAGAACAATATTTAAACAAAGTGTCATTTGAGATCCATTAGGCATATTGGGAAAGGTTAATTGGATAATATGAATATATTATCAATGAAGGCATAAGAACAAGGAGTGAAGGATAATCTTTAAAAGAAAAAGGATTATTATATAGATTCATCTTTTAAAGTAGAGTTCAAGTTCTCAAAACCATCTCTAAGTTGAGAAATGAATGCTTTACCACCACTTGAAGTGACAATCTAGTTAAGGATAATTTTGTTATCTATAAATTAATATGTAATATAATTTAAAGAAAAATTTTAATTTAAATGTCATAAATATTATTATGGTAAACAATTATGTTAGTGAAAATTTATAAATGTGGTTTGGTAAGGGTCTTGGCCTAGTAATCCCAAGGGTTCAATTCTATTGGGTAGTATTGACTTATAAATAAATAAAAAAATTTCCTATAACAGGGGTCATAGTGGACATAAGTAAAAATTTCAGTAAAAAGGTAATTGTAGCCATTTAAGTTTCATATATACCTCTCAATGTAATACTCAACGTAATATTTAACGTAATATTTGATTACATTAGAGTCAACCAAGGATGTACACTTTGACCAATGCTCTTTGCCATGTTTATCAATAATATACACAATGGATGCATGGAAAAATAAAAATCAATCGTAATTAGACAAACTTTGTGAAGGCACTCTTGTTTTGTGATGATGAAATAATTAAAAAATTTGTAAACAAGCTTTTAGGTATGTTGTAAACTCCTATAAATTTTTACATATACTTCATGAATATTTATGTTGGAAAACAATAAAAAAATCATACACACGGAATTAGAGGTTAAACATATAATTTTACATAGGCTTCCAACATATTAACATTGTTTAATCCAACATCTTTTTCTAGCAATTACAAATGAAGGATATGCATCTCTCAAATGTTATTTGGTAGCATCCATGTTCATTGTTTACACTCCACACTAAATGTAGCAAATACCATTGGAACCTTCAAAAACAAATTTTCTATTAACTTATTCAACAATGTTTGGCTATCATTATATTAAGTAGTATTTACAATGCTTGATTCATAAGGTTTGCTAGCTAGGAGTCTCTAAATGTAGGATTTCACTTATCATTATAATGGGTTGTATTTATTATGATTCTATTCGAATTTATAAGGTTTGTTAGGTTCTCTAAACTTATGTTTTTGATTTGACAAACTTATTTTTTTAATTTATTGTACCTTCTATGACTTGCATCTATTTTCTTTGCAAGTTGTTTTGAATCATACTAGATTAAATTATCATCCATTTAAGTTCCAAGCATGACGTAATCCTTCTGAATCATCTTACTTTAAAGCCGACCCATGATAGATAGAATAAACGCACAAGCGTTCCAAAGCAAGTTTTAAGTAAAAACTTTCTGCGTTTATGAATCCATTGTAAAGATGGAAAATTTTCAAAATGAAAATAATGATAAGGCAATAGAAGGCTAACGAAAGTTTCTCACAAATTAAAAAAATACTCCATTAATGAAATGGAGGATGCGTTTGAAAATCTCTAAATAGGCACGAGGCCATGGAAATTTTTTAACCAGATATTACAAAAAGAAAGGCAAGAGATAAAGTGTCTAGCGAAAAAGCCATTAAAATTCACAGAAGATGGGTGTGGAAATTGAGCTTTAGGATCTAAATAAATTTAAATACAATGTTGTAGCTGTCACCCTATATTCTATCTCCACTGCTAACTAACATGCATCTAGGATTACACAACTAGATGTCCTAAGTCAACAACATGACTATAAGCTATGCTTATTTAGTAAATAGACATAAACTTGTTGTCATTGCAGCTTCTATGACATTGCCATATTATCATATGAACTATGCGTTGATGCATAAATTTTGGTCACACCAATACCCGGGGAAAAATTTGTTTAAGAAGACTATTACCTCGGGTGCCTCCCGTATGGGTACAAAAACTTAGGAATAGTCTTAGTTGGAGAGGGCTATGTGGCCTTTTAAAAATAGCAAGAAAAAAGGAATTTTAATTGGAATTAGTGTCTCGAATTCAAGAATACAAAAAGTAATCAAAATGAATTTTGCCTAGTTCTTGGTTACTACTGTCGTTCACCCTTGGTCTGTTGTGGATGTTGCCACAACCAACATTGCCTATAGTTGCTGGAGGAGGGAGAGAGAGAGAAGAGGCTAGATGAAGAGGCCCATTGATGCATCTTTGACGTATAGACAAAACATGCCCCATCACCATCACAAGAGAGGGAAATTTATCCCTGTTTGGAGAACCCTACTGCAAATGCACTGCCTGCCAAAAATATAATAGAATTGTAGAATCCACGCCTGCAACTGCTGTTATCTATTGCTGCAACACCACACTAGAGAGAGAGAGGGAGAGAGAGGAAGTCGCCAAATCCCACTGTCACATGCTGATAGATGCATTGTTGTCTCTAGTCCTATGTCTGCTACTATCATAAGTTTGCTGCAAAAAATCACTGCCTCTTGGTTTGCTGCTGAGATTATTGACTGTCGTCCACGTAGCTCTACTGCTACTAACTATCATCGGTTTGTTATGAAGAATAAAGAAACAAGACTGTAGAACCTGCCTATTGCACTTGTCGTCTGTGCACATCAACTATGCCACTATCACCCCTAGACAAATAGAAGTAGAAGAAGAAGAAGAAGAGAGAGAGAGAGAGAAAAAAAAAAATAGTCATCTATTGGTTTCTTAGCTCTGGAGACCCCCCTACCCATCTGTGTGTGCCTCAATAGAGAGAGATGTATCTGTTTAAGAAGAGAGCCCGATTTATTAAGAAGGCCCTTGCTCCCCCTGACATCATTTTTGTTCTCTACTATATAGCTACCTGCTAGTGATGTTTCACCTCCCTACATGTTGGTCCACCTCCCCACACATTGGTTCACTTTCCTGCATGTCAACATTGCTTGGTGAAATGGTATATGATTTTACAAGATAGTTTTGTTGATCATGGCCTCGTGTGATAGCAAGGGCGATGTTAGCCACAACACTATGCTCACCATCTTATCTTCTCTGGGAAGTACTACAAGCCAAAAACAAGTATGTCAGAATCATGAAATGTCCTGGCTTTAGGGTTCCTGAAAAAAAATACCAAACAATATTTGGCTATAGCTTTAAGGGCAATGGAATCTGCCATAGAATTTGCTTGGCCTGTGCGCCCGTTACATTCCATGTAATGGACTACTAGAATTTGTATTAGTTACGATTACGTTACCTGAGAGAGAATCTAGCAAAATCTATGTCGGTTACGATTATGTTACTTGAGAGAGAATTTGCCAAAATTGGCTAGAATCCCAAAATCAACGAGAATTTGTGTTAGTTACGGTTACGTTACCTGAGAGAGAATCTGCCAAAATCTGCATTAGTTACATTACCCGTAATGGACAGCAAAACTTGAAATGTGAATTCTTTATGAGTTATTATGAATACCTGTAGGGTTTGGATGGGAGGGTAAGCATCTCCACAAGATATTGAATTGCGTATTGTAAATCTCTCTAATTTTTTGCATTAGAGCTATTTGTACATCATCCTCAAGGCATAGGCGAATGAAATCTCCAGTGGTGGTAACAACAACATGCTACACGGTTGAAACAATCCGTGACTGTGAGAAACTTTCTTCAACTATAGCATGCTACATGGTTGAAATAGTTCATGAGAGACTTAATTCTTTCCTTTCTCATTTGTAGGTGTCTTAGGTCTTAACACAAAGTGTGGCGGCTTCTCTTTCATAGGTGTCTTAGGTCTAGACATAGAGTATGGTGGCTTCTCATTTGCAAGCATCTTAGGTCTCGACACAAAGTGTGGCAGTGTGACAATGCCATTTGAAGATCCAAGAGAGGTTGCATGTAATCGAGAAACTCATTCCTGTGGGAAGCGCATGCCTAGATATGACATGCATGTTGGATTAGGCTATAATGTACATGAAATTCCTAGAAGCATAGGTGAAAGTTTTGGAGGCCATGGTAGTCCTGTGTTGCTTTGATGATGCCCTATTTTCATTGTTTGCAAACATTTACCTACATTTTTTTGCTGACTTCACCTTCTGTTTAGCAGACTCTGGCTTCCAAAGAGCTTTGCCTCACCCTTTCTCATTCCTTTGGCTTGTCATTCTATGCCACAACATCGTTGCCCTTGTCATCTATGCTTTTATGGCAAAAGTGTCCAAGATTATAACATCACGAAAGTGATTAGCATAGTTTTTCCTACCAATTAAAGATGTATTTAAGTAACATGGATGACAAACATATTGAAGAGAAAATCCAAAAATTGATTATGATTTTTTTCGACATTTGTAATACATTGATATGTTTTAAAATTTTTACCTAATAGAAAATGCATGTTCTTAATAGTCGAAAAAATTAGATTGGTCACTTATAAATGGTTGACAAAATTGTAAGTCAAAATTATAATCATAAAACACATATGCATTAATCCTAAACTTTAATAACCAAGTTCTTAAAAAATCCTAAACATAATTATGCAAGGTATGGAATGGCATAGGGCAGAGAGGTGGGGTAGAGCAGGGCAGAGAGGTGAGAGAGGCGGTGGTGGCATTAAGACCGTAGTTGGATCTCTATTTTGGTGGTGGCTACAGGCATAGGTAGAGGCAGAGGTAGCAATAGGCCAATTCATTGGCGAATGGGACATGGCTTTGCACCTACGCAGATGTGGAACAACTTGACTGAAGATGAAGATAGTTGGAAGGTGGTAGTAGTGTGAGGGTTTGACTAAAGGATGTGGTAGCAATAGTGGCACTATGAGATGTGGAGGTGGAGGTGAAGGTGGAGTAGGTAGTTGACAATGTAGCATAGAAGGAGTGGTAGGTAGGCAATTTACGGTGCAAAGCAGAGCTACTCTCTTTCCCATTGCATTGTCCCTTGTCCCCCTACGTCGACAACAACTAATTTTTAATCGAGAAAGTGTCTTTAATTAGTGCCCAAAGCCATAGCATGAAAAAGCTTAATACAATAGCACTACGTTTTCCTTTTAAAAATTTTAAATATAAGCTTTGATAACATGAGAAATATTATAACTATTGTTTTTATTATTAGGTAAGATTTTTCGAATATATCATTGATTAATATTGTTACTTTAGATATTATTAGGAAAAGGAGAAGGTAAAATCATCAACTAATTTTACTTCATAATAGGTATAGCTAGTGGCTTTAAGCTTTGTGTCTAGGACATTTGTTTCAAATTTTCTTGTTGGATTTGTTGAGAAAATTTGAGAAGAATTTACCATAGAAATTTTAACAAAGCATATAAGTGAGTATGTTGATCCAAGTATTTCTTTTCTCATTACATAGACTTGTTGCAAAGTGTATGCCTTCAAAGCTATATTGAGCATAATGTCTTAACTCCTTTTGTTAGTCCTATGGAAACCAATCAACTTTTAATGCAATTAAAACTTTCTTATGTATAATTTTCTCGCTTAAGCTTTGTAATTTTTTTTCATAATAAGCCATTGCAATTTTTATCTTTGAATAAAACCTATAGCATTTTTAACAATTTTACTAAAAAAATGGTTTTTATCCTAGCAAGTAAATACTCCTTTCTTGTGTGTTACTTGTATATAGTTTTGGTAGAAACATAAATATTGGTTGATTTAATTTTGATAATAAATGTGATGTTAAATAAGTAATTAAAATCAAACTTCAATGAAAAAATTTGCTTAAACTTGGATAAAATTTGGGAATAATAGTTATCCTATAAGAAGATTTCACTTTAAGGATTGTACTTAAAGATTCATAATTAAGGATATGGGGATTTTAATTCATAAATTATATTATATTATACAACTTATATAAATTTGATATGCAAAGATAATATTTAAAAGTAAATATTTGGCTAAAATTTTTGTAACATGCCATGAAGACATTGAGTTGAGGATGGAGAGATATGAGCAAAAGGATGAGAAGGGTAATGAGGAAATGGGGATTCTCCTTTTGAAGGTTGGGCATTGTAGTAGTTAAAAGGGTAGCAGTGACATTGGAATGAAGTGTGACTAGAAGAGTCACAGAGAGAAATGGGCTATTGAACATAGTACCCATATGGATAAAGTTGCTGGTAAGGATATTGTTGTCTTAGTGGTGGCATCCCCCACAATTGTGGATGCTAAAATTGATGACATTGCTTAAAAGGTTGTGGTGGAGCTCCACTTGGATAGTAGGATTCTTGTTGGTGAAATTGCCTAGGGTTGCCTTGAAGGTAAGGCAACCTTCTGAGTGCTTATCTTCTTACCAATCTAAGATTTAGAGCATACATCCTAGACTCCTGCAAGTGTGACATCGTAAGACAACATTCCTTAGGATGTTCATATTAGCAGATGCCACACCCACCATCATCATCTGATTTGAAATCTACAACCTCCTCTACTATAGTAGCCTTACCCTTATCCCCTTTGGTGGACACATCCAGCTTCCTTTTTTCTTTTACAATCATGATCACTACTTTGCTCTTTGGATTCCTCTACTATTTTCAGAATAGTTTGAAATTTTTCATCCAAAGAGTCCCATATTTTTTCTGCCTTAGCCGAAATTTTGAAAATTGACTTTTTAATTGATAAGGTCTTTCATAACACCACTTCATCAAGCGGTGCCTCCTCCTCATTATCACAAAATTGAACATCTTGTTTGTGGATGGAAGGGCCTCAGCTGTACTCTTTGCACTTTTCCTTTTTCTTAACTCTCCTTCTTCTTTGGCAACCTACTTAATGAGCCTTTGGATTTGATAGGCTCTAAGTTTTGAAAGTCTTCCTTGGGCATAGATCTTAAGAGTTTTTGTTTTTGTGCAAAGTCCATCTATGATATGGTGGAGCTGATCCCTTTGAGAATAACCATGGTAAGGACATCTATGCAAGAGAGAATATTACCTGCCCATGGCTACGTCAAAGGGTTCATGTGTTCCTAGTTTCCAACCTTGGATCCATTTTCATAGATTAGACACTTGGGAGTATGTTTAATACTTGTCATTGAAGAGCTTAAGCTTTGTACTCCATCAATAGATTAATTTTGGTTCCAAAGACTAGTACCAACTTTCAACCTCCTTGATCAATGTCCATGGGAATAGCTTTAACTTTTGCCATTTACTTTCAACGTTTTGTAAGGCACATGTGTTGTGAAAGGCTTGAAGATGGTTTTGTGGATCTAAGTTGTATCCCCCTTCAAATTTAGGATATTGTTCATATCCAACTATTTAATTCTACTATCTTTCACATGCCTCATTAAGATCCTCACAACCTCTACAATATTCAACATATTTCTTGTTGCAAACAAAGGCCCATCATGATCATAGCCTTTGTGATGGTCATGATGTCCATGATGTCCTTTGCTACTCCTTCTTTGATGGTGATGGACCTTCCATGATTGCCCACAAGCCTAGTCTCTACTACTTCAGCGGGCACTACAATCATCCTTTTCCCATAGGTTACCTTCATCACAATCATGTCCTTTGCAGCTTTAGTTGGAGCTAGAGGAGAAAGAAGAGTGATGAGTGGTGAGGTACCCCTCTGCCCAACCATACGAATCACTAAGGCATTTATGGGTAACATAGTCAAATTCCATGGAATTTTAGTGTTCTCATATACAAGATTCAATCTAGAAGGTGAATCTAATTGTGGAATGATTGTTGTCTTCCTAACTACACTTGTGAAGCTCAGTTGTATGGTTAAGTGCAACTGAGGCACATGATTTTTATTATTTTATATTTTGTTCACCTGAGGTTGGTAATAGATTAAAAATATATTAATTAACTCATTCAACTAATTTAATTACTAATTAATAATTATCCTAACATAAGCATTCGGTCCCACTTTCTGTACAAATCCTAAACATGTACAACACTGCTAGGCAACCAAGCTTTAAGTGCTACTAGGATTACCACGTATTATATGTATGCTCGAAGTCGTCATACTTATGTATGCTAGTCTATTTAGCTTAATTAATTACTTAAATTCTTAATCATTTTAGCTTAATTAATGAAAACAATAAATGCATAAATAAATCATCAAGTTAGTTCAAGTGCTACAAGGTTTATCAAAAAGCTCATCTTTATTACTGCACATACTATGGTGCTCAGGTACAACAATGCTCAAATAGACATTCGTACACTCCTTAACTCCTGTTGCGAGCACTTCGAAATTATTCTATCTCTTACGAAAAGAATTGCAAGAATACAACTAGCAATTGAAATTCTAACCCCCATTAACATGACTAGGGTGCTAAATTTATAGACATACTAGGATGCCATGTCAATGGGTACACATCGATGTGGAAAATCCTGCATTGATGGGATTCCATTAATGGGGTTGCGTCGAAGACATCCCATTGATAGGGTCGCATTGACAACATCGCATCAATGCAGCTGACCAAAGACACTTTATCATACCCCCATGATTGAATAAAAACTGATCCTTGAGTTCTTTACAAAATTAGGAAGGTATTCGATTATTGAATTGCACACAATACAACCAAACTAACACAATAAAACTAAGTGCTTGTGTGTACGGATCTACATTAATCATAAAATTGTAGTGTTCCTGACACAAAATTAAATACTAGAACATGATTGAACAAAATTGGATAACACATCCTTTGATGGCATGAAGACACTTGAAAAGATCAGATGGTCCTAGGCAATGGAGGTTCTTGAGGTTCAAAAGGACATTCTCCTACTTTGGATGCATGCGGTGGTTAAGGCAGTTGTGGCAATCCTGCTGTAGCTACCACTTCCTATGGAAGGTGAAAGACATCCAATAATTCCTTCATCTTTTCCTCCTTACTTTGGTGATCATTCACAGTTCATGTGGCATCACTAATGTGGGCTAGAATAGGGATATCTCACAAATAGGGAATTATTGGAAATAACTCATTCACATTGACAAACTAGGTAGTGAATTGCTTGCATTTGATATCAAATGTCTTAAGTGCATTCTAAAGCTCATGGTAGTCATTCATTCTCTTGACCAGGTTCTTGGTAGTTGGTCTTTGCTTAGTGAACTTCGCCTTGAGAACCTCAAGTTTCACTTTTTCCATTGCAAGCTTCTACTTGGTGTCCTTGTGATGCTTGAACTTTACCTCTTACAACAAATATGAGCTAGCCACTTGTTTTCCAAATTAGGCTATGACCATCTAATAGTCAACATAGCCATATTTACATATCAAAGATTTACAAGCTCTATGTATTTTGTCATCTCCTCAATCTATAGCTCCTTCATGTGGATCTCCACTTTGTTCCAGGCATACATCCTATCAACGATAGGTTGCTAGACACCTCTTCTTTGCTGGAGGATCTCAATTACTTTTTCCTTCATCAATTGGATGTGTTTTTCATTAACTTTTTCTTGTAGACTAGCCTAATATGTATAGTGACTTTTGACTCTCTCAAATTTGAAAGCCTCTAATTTCTAGGCGGCTACTTGGATTGCAATTTTTTAGCAAAGAGCACATACCTCCTCCATGGAGAGGTTTTTATTTTCTACTATCAATCTCCTCAGCTCAGTGTTCACTCTTCCTAGTTGCTCCTGCTATTGATGGATGAAATCTACCATCCATTGTTTTTGTGCAACAATGTTTTATAGGTGATGATTCTCTATGGTTAATTGTACATTCTCCTGGTGGGTCTGATCCAAGACTTTCTGAATCTTATGTTGAGTGGCCTCTATTAAGGATCTATAGAACATCGTTGTCTCCATCGCACTGATGAATCACATTTTATGTTGGCTCTGATGTCAGGTATGTGATGTTGTGTACATGATGTCGGGGTCTAGATGTGATGTCGTGTATGTGACATTAGGGTGTATACCCCAAGTCTATAGATACCATGCATGGGCTTTAGTTTTCACAATCAATTTTTGGTCATTTTAGTTAGAGTAACGAAACTTTTGTTGTTTCTTTTCCTCAGAGTTAGAATATTTTTTGAGTGCCTATAGAAGGAGTCTAAGTGTGTATAGTTGTTTGTTCAAGCATTGATGTACCTGCGTCCAGCAATGTAATGGGAATAAAATGAACTCTTTAGTACATTTTACTTTCATGCTCTTTATTTTAATGCATTTGAATTAAGCAATTTATTTCCAGTAGTTAATGAACATGAGCATGACCATTTCAAGCATTCATATAGTACTTGGTAACCCAGCAACGCTTAACGTTTGGTAGCCCAATAGTGCAATATGTGTTTAGTATGTGTCTAGGAAAGTGGGGCGATTACTTGTGTTAGGCTAGATAGATAGTAAACAAGTTAGATTTTAAGTCACTCTACTCTTCATTCTTGTTGTAGGAAATTACATTTATAAAACATAAAAGATAAAAAATCATATACCTCAATTACACTTACACCATATCATTAAGACTCACAAGTGTGGTTGGGAAGACAACAAATGTTCTCAATGTCCATTTCACTTTCTACAAGAGCTAGTGTATTAGATAATTATAGGTCCATGAAATTTGACCAGATCACATGTAATTCCTTAGTGATTTGTATGGTTGGATGTAGGGGTACCTCGCTGCTCATCATTGGCACCATTGCCAAGGACCTTTTTGTTGTTTCATGTTCTATTTAGGACCTAGTGAAACATATTTAAATCATTGGAACAAACCTTAAAGTCATATCCTATTTTACCATTGCTACAACAATTATTAGAGCACATTGTGATTTTTATTCGCTAACCAAAAATGTCTTCTTCTCATAGGAGTTCTTCTTCGTCCAAGACTAATAAAGTTTATCTGCCAAAGCCTCAATAGTATCGAGTTATATATACACATCCTGATGAGTATGTGTCGAATTTCACCTTCATCCTACAATAGGATAAATAATTATGGTGGTGTGACATGGAGGAAAACATTGTATTACCACCTAATCATGCTGCTCCTACAATGCTCTATCAAATGCTTGCACAATGTGGTCTTCAAGACCATCGTAAGGAGTATATTGTGGAAGATGCTAACACCAAGGATTATCATCCCCCCAAAGCACAATGTCTATGAGATCAGTAGCTAGAGCAGTGGTATGAATTTTTGAAGGGAAAAGGACTTGACAATTCTCCATTCTTGTTGTACCAACAAGCTAGTAGGGAACCCTTCTTTAGGGGTTTTCCATTTAATGAAACTCCTCTTTATGACTTTGGTGATGAAGGTTAAAATTAGAATCTACACTCCATAGTTCACAATCTTGATTCTGGTAACAAGGAATCTAATGACAAAGAAGGATTTGGAGGGGCAAGTCAAGGTAGGGATGCCGATAAGAAGCACGATCATGAACGTGATTGCGATTGTCGAAGAGGTGGTAGCAAGTGCTATGATGATGTTGGTTTTCCTTCCTCTTCCTCTTCATCATCATCTTCTTCTTTTGCCGCTCAACATGACTATAGAAGGCAAGACTATGATTGAGGTGATCAAAATGAATGAAATAGCCAATGGGGCCAAAATAACCAAAGGGATCATTGGGACAAACAAGATCAAGGGCATAGACGTTCAAGAGAGGCACATTGCCATGAAAGAAGGGGTAGTAGAGGGCATCTTAGGAACCATGATTAAGGTCTCAATGAGCCTCTATTTGCTACCCAAATTATGCTTAACATTGCAGAGGCTATCAAAATTCCAACAAGGCATGTGAAAGATAGTCAGATTAAATAATTAATCATGAACAATATTCTTCGATTTGAAAGAGGATATAACTCTGATATGCAAAACCATCTTCAAGATTTCCAAGATGCATGTGCCTTGTAGAACATAAAGAATGAGTGGTATAAATTGAAGTTGTTCCCCAAGACACTCATCAAGGAAGCAGAAAACTAGTACTGGTCCTTACAACTGAAATCTATCAAACGATGGAGTACCATGCTTAAGTTGTTCAATGATAAGTATCAAACGTACTCTAAAGTGTTCAAATTAAGGAAGCAAATTCAAGGGTGAAAACAAGGAACACACGAACCCTTGGATGTCACCATTGACTGATACTATGTCTTGATTCACAAATGTCCTGGCCATGGTTATTCTCAATTGGTTCAACTTTGCCACATTGTAGATGGGCTTCGTAATGAAACAAGGAAAACCATTAGTGTTTATGCCCAAGGAAAATTGTTAGAACTAATTTCCCATTAGATACAAAGATTAATATAGTAGGTAGCCAAAGAGGAGGGCAAACTAAGAAAAAGAGAAAGTGTAGAAGAGTACAACCATGATCCTTCCATTTGCAAGAGGGGGATTTGGTTTTGTGATAGTGAGGATGAGTTTGTATTTGATGAGGGGGCTTCATAAGAAAGCCTTGCCACTCCAAAAATTTCAATTTAAACTTATAGCCAAGGTTGATCAGTTAAGGAACTCAATGAATAACAAATTCTAAGCTATCCTCAAAATGGCTGAAGAGTCCAAAGAACAAAGTAGTAAGCATGAGCGTAGAAGGCATAAAAAAGTTGAACGTGCATATCACAAAGGTAAGGGCAAGATTGCTGCAATAGAAGAGGTTATGGACAGTGAATCAAATGATGATCATGGATGTGATGTCTATTAGTACAAACATCCTAAGGGATGTTGTCCCATTGTGTCACATCTATAAGAGTCTAGGGTGTATACCTTATATCCACGACTTACACAAATGCAAACATCCAAAAGGTTACCTTATCCTTAAGGTAATCTTAGGTAGTTCCATTAACAACAATCGTATTATACAAGTGGATCTCCACTGTAATCATATGAACAATATCAATAGTTGTAGCAACCATAATCATGGGAGCTAGCACCACCAAGGCAACAATACCCTTATCAACAGCCTGATTTATATGGTTACCACGTTTAGCAACCCATGTCTCCATATGACTCCTCCAATCATGTTTCTAATTTCTAGCCTTACTACCACGCTTCAAATTATTACTAAGATCATTCGCCACATGAAAAAGGAATACCATCTCTTACCCTTATCCTCCTCCTATCCTTGCACACACTCCTCCTCCAGTTGCATAGTTACCACATGCTGCACCTATGCAAGGTGAACTGCCAACCCAACCACAACAATGCAACACTACAAGGGCTATTAAATTTGCAACTAAATCATCAATCAGAGGGCTGGAATGCCCAATCAAAGAAACGACCTTTTTTTTGACCTCATAGTCCACCTAAGCCCTCACAGATACCTACAGTTGACAACCCTAGTCCTACCTCTTCCTTTTCTGTATCAAATTCCTTTAGGCCTCCTTCAAACCAAAATCTACCAAGGATTCATACCATAATGCTTACTCACACTATGTATGATTGGATCTATGCAGGAAACCTTCCTAGGAAATTAGTTGATCCTAAAAGTCCTTTAATTTATTTGTAGATTGCTAAGAACGAACCATGCAAGGCTCTTCTTGATTCAGGTTTTGGTGTTAATTTAATTTCTAATGAGATGTACATTGCTTGGAACTTACCTCCTCTCAAGAAGAACAACATAAGAGTAGAATTAATAGACCAATCCATCATTGTTCTATTGGGACTGGTAGAAGACATTGTCATCACTATCTGTGGGGCATCTTATCCTGTTGATTTCCTAGTAATCAAACTAGAGAACTGCAATGGGGATTTCCCAATCATAATGGAAAGGGCATGGCTGAGCACCGTTGATGTAAGAATGAACATCAAAGATATTTTTTTAGAGAGATCTAAAGAAAACCCATTTGGAAAGATTAAGAAGAAGAGAGTTCCATGCATTGTATATAGCGATACCAGGTGTAATTGTGTACAGAAAATTTGGGCCGTAAAGCAAGCATCTATCTCTGCATGCAAACAGTGTGCACTAGAAGAAAAAATTCAAAGGTTTCTATATGCAGTAGCCACAAAATAGGAGGGCATCCAGTGGCTAATTGCTAATTTAGAAAGCAGCACATTTTTCATGGAACCAATTGAGAGCCTAACATGTGTGTATGTCACAAGCATGGATGAATTGGAGCAAGTTCATCACCAACTCTTTGATGAAAAAATGATGATAGTCGCTAGGGAGAGTTGGAAATTCTTGAAAAATTTAAACAAGAGCCCCTTGAACTAAAAATGTTACTAGTTGGAATGAAATATGTATTTTTGAAGAATGGGAAGCTAGTTATAATCAATGCAAAACTTGCTCTAGCACAGAAAATAATGCTATTGAAAGTAGTTGAAAAATGGTTAGTAACTTTTGCCTGGTCATATCCTTAACTCACAAGGATTGATCCTAGGATATGCTAGCATCACATCTACATTGACCCGACCATGAAGCCAAAATGATAGCCATAGAGGTGGTTGAATCCCAAATTGAAGTAAATCATCAAGGAGGAAATTGAACAACTTCTCAAGGTGAGGTTCATCTATCCCCTTGTGGATAGCAAGTGGGTTAGCCCACTTGAAATTGTGGAAAGTGGTAAGTCTACATTGATTTTAGGTTGTTGAATATGGCAACATTCAAAGATCATTTTCTGTTGCCATTTGTTGACCAAGTGCTCGAAACCATATTTGGGCATTACTACTACAGCTTTCAAGAAGGTTATAGTAGCTATAACCAAATTCAAATTGCACCAGAAGACCAAGCAAAGATAATGTTCACAAGTCTCTGGAGGATTTTTGCATATTGCAAGATGTTGTTTAGTCTATGCAATGCTCCTTCCATATTCCAACACTTGCTCCTAAGAATTTTTCAATAGTAGATTGGTAGTGGTATAGAAGTCTTTATGGATGACTTCTCCACCTATAGAGCTACATTTGAGCAAGCCATAGACCACCTTGAGCAAGTGCTGAAATGGTGTGTTGAAACCAACTTGTGGCTCAATTGGTAGAAAAGTCACCTCATGGTCTAGGAGGACATTCTATTGGGGCATAGAATATCACAAGCAGGAATTAAGATGGATCCTAAAAAAATAAGGTTCATTCAAGGAATAACCCAATAGCTAGAAACAGTTAAAGATGTTTAGTCATTCTTTGGACATATTGGCTACTATCAACGATTTATGGAGAAGTTCTCTAAGATCACAAAACCATTGGTCAAGCTAACAAAGAAAGATATTTCCTTTGTCTAAACCATAGAATGTGAGAAAGCTTTCTAGCAACTAAAAGAAAAGCTTGTAGAAACTCCAATCCTACAAGCACTTGACTAGTCTAGGCCATTTTATATCATGATAGATGCATCAAATTATGCCTTGGAAGCTATGTTGACATAGTTAGATGATAAGAAATGACCATACTACATCCACTATGCTAGTTGAAGCATTGTGGGCACACAACTAAACTACACCACTATAGAGAAAGAATTGATGGCGGTGGTGTTTGCTCTAGAGAAGTTTAGGCATTATGTGCTTGGATATAAGGTGTTTTTGCACACAGACCACAATGCCATCTACTTTCTAATGAACAAGCCAACAATGAGCCCCCATGTCATATAGTGGCTGGTGATCTTGTAGGAATTCAATCTTACAATGTTAGATCGAAAGGGCACTGAGAATGTGGTTGTCGATCACTTCTATTGGTTGCGATGGAATAACAAAGAGGAAGAAAGTCCATTATCTGATACATTTCCTAATGAACTCCTCTTTGCTGGAGCTATAACTAAACAAATCCCCAATGAGCCAAAATGGTATGATGGCATTCTCACCTATCTTCTCACTCTAGAGATACCACAAGGATTGGATGACTGAAAAAAATAGTTTCTTCACTAGGTAAAACACTTTATGGGAATCAATATAAACCTCTATAAGGTATGTGTCCATGGCCTAGTTCATTGGTGTGTCCCTGATGCCATTCAACTGCATGTTCTCTAAGATGCTCATGAAGGTCCTTGTGGAGGACACTATGCTAGAAGATGCATGACCATTAAAATTTTGATGGCAGGGTACTACTGGCCAACACTCTTCAAGGATGCTTACCATTACATCTACTCTTATGAATGATGCTAACGAGATGGTGACATGACTACTCAAATAAAGGAACCTCAACAATGGATTCAACCACTAGAACCATTTGACATATGGGGCATTGATTTCATGGGTTCCATCATGCCCATGTCAAATGGAAAGGTGTACATCATGGTCATTGTTTATTATTATACAAAGTGGGCAAAAGTAGTAGCTATCATTGACTGTACATCTTCTACTACTGCTCAGTTTGTACAAAAAAATGTTGTAAATAGGTTTGGTGTGCCACATGCATTAATTTTCGATAATGAAACTCACTTTACAGGTACTACTTTTTGGAAGCTCATGCAATGCTTGGGGGTTGAACATAAACTCACAACACCCTACCATCCCTAAGCTAATGGTGAAGCTGAGGGTACTAATAGGGAAATCAAAGCATACTAATAAGAATTGTTAGCAAGTATAGGAAGGATTGGAGCACAAAACTCAATGATGCTCTTTGGGCCTATTTTTCAACCTAGAAACTTCTTATAGGTTATTCTCACTATGAGCTTATGTACAAAAAATTATCACCACTTTGTATTCAGTCCAAACTTTGTACACTTTTAACAACTTGTGACCTTAACCTTGACTTAAGTCTAGCCCAAAAAGAATAACTGATAAATCTTAACTTGCTAGATGAAAATTGATTAGTAGGCCTATCATCTAATGAGTTGCAAAACACTTATAAAAAAAGTGTCATGACCTAAAAATTAGAAAAGTTAAATTTCAACTGAGAGATAAGGTTTTCTATTGGAACCCCACATACGTACCTCAATGAACTAATTTTTAAACATTGTGGGAAGGACCTTATATTATTTATAAGACCTTTGCTTCTAAGGCCATTATGATTTATAAGCTTGAGAGCCCAAACAAGAAATAGCTGGTCAACATCCAACAAATTAAACCTTTCCATGAGTATACACTAGCAAACACAACAAGCACCTCATCAGATAGACAACCATGCTCCATATTTCAGATCTCCTCCTTTTAACTTAGTCGTGGGAGAGATGGCTACTCATGCTAATCATACAAAGTGGCTTCTTAGTTTTTCACATTTTTTGTTTTACAACTTTTTGTTTTACACATTTTTTATTTTTCCTCTTTTTGTTTTTATGTTATTAATCTTTTCTAATTTTTGTTTCACACCATTGTTAGTACATTTGCTATTTCTTAAATATTTTACACTTTCTATTATAGTTTCTTTTATTTAGTGTGATTTTCTAACTTTTTGTTAATAAGTGCTAGGTACATTAGTAGTGTGTTACTTGATGCCAGTATATAGTATTTTTGTTATTTGATTATTGGTGTTTGATTTCTAGCTTTGAATCTTGTTATAGATAATTAGGACATGGCTTCTTTTTCATGCAATAGGCAATGAGTCCACAACATTCACCCATCCACACACTCTATGGTTTTCCTTGTTTTAGAAATGTGTAGTTGCTTTTTCATTAATAAAACTTTAATAAAGTGTGACTTTGGTAGTTTCCAAAATTAGGAAGGATTCAAAGGTTTGAATAGTTGGTAGCTTCAATGGGATTTGGTATTCTTTGTACTTTCCTATTGCTTGGGTGCATGTGTGTTTTTATGAATTTCTTACCATTCCATGTCCACCAATAAAAGGAAGTTGAATAAGTCCTTGCATGGTGTGGTTCTCATCAGAAAAAAAGTGATGAGAATTCAAGGCATGTCCCTTGGAAAAAATAAATGCATACATCCTCACATGGTATGGTTCTCATCAAGAAGAAAAAAAATAAAAAAATGAGGATTCAAACCACATCCCTTTGACAAAATAAATACATTTTTCTTTGCATGGTGTAGTTTCCATTTCAAAAAAAAAAAAAAAAAAGGGAATTCAAAGCACACCCCTTAGACAAAATAAACAAGCTACAAGCATTGGTTATGAGATTGGTTCCTTCTAACTAAGGCCCTTCTTCACTTCTTACTTCTTCTCTAATAAGGAACAATGGTTGTTTTGTGGGAGCACTCTTGTGTCCTAGGGGATGGATTAGTCTTAGAATGTTGATGCGAAGTCACTAAACATGGTTGGTTTTGGTTTGGACTAAGGATGTATTCTATTAAGTCATTTAACCATAAAATCCACAAGGGACTTCATGTGACTGTAATTAGGAACTCCATTCTACTCTCTCTCTCATCAATTTATGCTTTTCATGTCACACCTCACTGCTAGTTTCATGTTTTAGTTTGATTTATTAGTTTGATGTGTCGAAATTCTTAGTTAGTTTCTTTTGGGTTTTTATACTTAACCTTTTGTAACCATTAATCATTCATGGAGCCCACAAACTCTTTGGTTTGAAGTTATGCAAGGGCATAAAAGGCCTATGCCTACTTTGGGGATGACCCACTTGCATATCTTTTGGTTGGGTTAGTTAAGTTCTTTACCCTTAGACATCTTACAATTAAATTCTTTTTTTACCCCATCAATGACATCCAATTGTAAACATATTTACAACAATTTTTAGTGAATTCATCTTTTTATCGTTGTGAATTCTTATACCCTCTTCAAAATTCATGGACCACTCATCTAATTTACCTTATTTGTTAGCCTTCCTGCTAACACTACTGAAGAAACCAATCTACCACAATCACAACTTAGCCAAGTGTAACCACCATGAAGACAAGACATTTAATTGCTATGTGTCATACATTGCATACTAATTCATGATTTTGTTATGATTGTAATGGAAAGCATGGACTAAAAGTGGGACTATCTTTACCAAGGTTGATGTAGCAGTACCCCATAATGAGGACCATTCATGATCACTGGATCTCTTGTCTCTCTCACTCATTCTTGTACTTCCAAGAGGTGTTGGATGTCAATGTTCCCAAGCTTTTCACTTCTCTTATCATGAACACCCAATGTTGTAAAAATTGTAATTCTATACACTTGGGCACTCAGAGTCTATTTTTTTAATCTAAGTCAATTTGTAATGTTAGTCAATAATCCCATACCTACCTAATATATTATGTTGTAATGAATTTATTTCTCCTTTTTTACTCTTGAGGATGAATTTTTATTCAATCTTGGAGGTATGATGAATCACATTTTATGTTGGCTTTGATGTCGAGTACACAATGTTGGAGCCACGATGTCATGTACATGACGTCAGGGTATAGATGTGACATCACATACAAAACATCAAGGTGTATACCCCAAGTCTATAAATACCATGCATAGGCTCTAGTTTTCACAATTAGTTTTTGATCATTCTTGGTCAGAGTAGCAAAGGTTTTGCTATTTCTTTTTCTTAGATTTAGAATATTTTTTGAGTACCCACAGAAGGAGTCTAAGTGTGTATGATTTTTTGTTTGAGCATTGATATACCTGAGCACAGTAGTGTGATAGGAATAAAATGAACTCTTTTGATAGTCCTTGTAGCACTAAGAATAGCTTGATATTTTCTTTATTACATTTTATTTTCATACTTTTTATTTTAATGCATTTGAATTAAGCAATTTATTTCTAGCAACTAATGAACATGAGCATGACCACTTTGATCATTCATATAGTACTTGGTAACCTAGCAACGCTTAACGTTTGGTGGCCTAGCAATGTTATATATGTTCGAGATGTGTCCAAGAAAGTGGAACAACTACTTGTGTTAGGCTAGATAGATAGTAAACAAGTTAGATTTTAAGTTACTCTACTCTTCATTCTTGTTGTAGGCAATTACATCTATAAAACATAAAATAATAAAAAATCATATACCTCAATTACACTAAACCATACCCTCAAGCCTCACAAGTCTAGTTGGGATGACAACGAATGTTCTCAATGCTCATTTCACTTCCTAGAAGAGCTAGTGCATTAGATAACTATAGGTTCATGGAATTCAACCGAATCACGTGTAACACCTTAGTAATTTATATGGTTGGGTGTAGGGGTACCTCACCGCTCATCGTCCTCAACCCCTTTCAATCTTGTGTGAAGTTGTTTAAGAGCTTCATCCTTTGTCAATGCTAGGTTGAGGAATGCATGGTCAACAATCTAGGCTTTTAGTTTAGCAACATTCATAGCTAAGCATTCATTTAGCTCTTTGTCTATTTTGAGTTGCCCTTTCAAAATGATGTTCTTGCCACTTGCTTCAAGTAGCTCTAACTAGGCTATAATTATGTTGTTTGGAAGGTCAAAGATGTATGAAATTAGTTACCTAATTTCCACAAGTCAGTCTAGCAATTATTCATGCTATGATGCATTCAAGTTGCTGCTTACTATCCCTACAGATGTCTGCACATTGTTAAGTATAGAGACATCTAGTATAGATGCTTCATGTATGGTTAGTATTTCGAAAATTCTATTAGTGACCATCTCCATTGCTATCTTCTACCCTTAGTGCTGCATCACTAAAACTATTTCCCCCTCACCCTCCTCTAAGAATAATGAAAAACTAACAGTGTTCCTAGAGATTTCTAATAATTGCTACTATTGTGATAGGAATATCATTACCTCTTAGGTGCTAAGATTTGATCATTCAGGTAACTACATTCTTTGGGCTAAAAAGATTGGTCCATCTCCTTCCATCTGGCTAACTATGTGTGCTACTTCATTCAGGTGGCTCATTGGTGGCTAGTACATAAATGGATCACCACTGCTCATATTTACTTATTGCTCTTGCTTACTCAAGAGCCATTCTCAAAGTTCACACAACTGTTAAGAAGTTGCAGTGATTTCTGACACTATTTGCTAAGTGGATGGTGGAGGTGATGGTTGTAGCTCCTCTTCTTGGATGACTTTGGTAAACACTTTATCCTTTATCATCTTCATATAGTTATTAGATAGAGCATGTTGAACTTCATCATTTTTATAGTGGATTATTCCTTCTCTCCAACATAGTTTCTTAATGAGGCATGGAAAGGGGAGTGCCTTCCTTCCACGTTCATTCTCCGTGAAGCATTTTTCTATCTTAAGATAGATTAGCTTTCAAAAGTTGATAGGGAATCTACTGCTTAGAGTAGTACATGCATGGGTAGAGAAGGTAGTGATCTTGCTTGACCTCATTGTTGGATTAAGGTGAAAGGCCGTAATCTTATAGTAGATTCTCTCTACTAGTGTGAGTGCATCAAACTTCTTATGATCAATTCCATAACACTATTGTATCCATTCTTTCTTGATACTAAGGTTTGCTTGTATTGGACTCTCAACGAGATTTACCTCAGTTTTTGGCAACTCAAGTGCCTTTGAAAAGGACTGCACTAAGTAGAACACTAAAATGTCCTTGATCTTGACTATTGAACCAACCTACCTATTATTCTAGAATAAGAATGTCTCTCCCATGTACCACTCCCTACTGGAAGTGATGATGGGCCATATGGGAGAGGTTTGCAATTGATCTTATACTTCTTGAAGTGCTTGCTCTAAGAAAGAGAAAAAATTCAAATCTTATAGCACCACTTTGAACCCTTTTTTATTTGATCTGCTTATGGTAGGTGATGAGTTGCGAGGTACCCCTACACTCAACCATATGAATATGAGCGTTTCACGCACGATCTAGTCAAACTACAAGGACTAAGTGCTTATGTGCCCTTGTGGAACAAGGATGGGTTGGTTAATCATTGTCTTCCCAAGCTTACCTATATGTCACAATTGTATGGTTAAGTAAGCTTGAGGCATATGATTTTTTATAGTTTTTATGTTTTTATGTCCTATGCTAGTAGGGGAGGAGAGAGGTAACTAAGTCACTAATTTAACTTAACTACTCATTTACTAAGTTCTAACTAATCCTAACACCAGCATCCATTCCCACTTGCCATACACATCGTGAACCAGTGCAACACTACTAGGATTACCAAATACTAATCATTACTAGGATACCAAGCATTACACGCATGCTTGAAGTGGTCGTGCTTGTGTAATTTAACAATTTGCTTAATTGATCAAAATGAATTGCTGTGCTAATAACAGAAGTGTATAGTGCATAAAATAAAAGAAAATAACATAAATGCATAAGAAAATAAAATAAAAGAAATGCATAAGAAAATAAATCTCAAGCACTGCAAGGATGAATCAAAGAGCTCATCTTTATTTCCATACACAAGGTATGCTCAGGTACACAATGCTCAAATAAAGATCCATCCACACTTAGACCTCTTGCTGTGGGCACTTGGAAAATACTCTAACTTTTAAACAGACTACAAAAGTTTTGCTACTTGATTGTTAAAAGACTTCTCCCCAATTGTGTGCCTAGGCACTGTATTTATAGGCTTAGGAGTAACTACTCTATTAATTAGAGTAACTGTTCTAATAATTAGAATAACTGCTAAAGTAACTACTAGAGTAACCACTCTAATAATTAGAATAATTGCTAAAGTAATCGCTAGAGTAACTACTCTAATAATTAGAGTAACTACTAGAGTAATCGCTAGAGTAATTACTCTTAATAATTAGAATAACTACTAGAGTAACAGCTCTAATCATACCCCCACGACTGAATGAAAACTCATCCTTGAGTTTCTTACAAAATATTGGGAAGGTATGAGATTATTGACTAATTGACAACTGATGGTGGAATGGGATGACAGACCCAACGTGCCCAGTGAACAGATCAATAAGCATATTACAACATTAGTGTTCATAACCATTGTGCTAAAAACTTATACATAAATGACATCCAAGCATTTATTTGGTAGATTGAAGAGAAAAAGAGAGAGAGAAAGAAGATGGAGTGTGTTGCCGCCAATTCCAAGTTTGCCATAGCATGAAAAAGCTTAATACAGTACCAGTGTGTTTTCCTTTTACAAATTTTAAATATAAGCTTTCATAACATGAGAGACATTATATCTACTATTGTTATTATTAGCTAATATTTTTCCAATATATTATTAGTTAATATTGTTAGCTTAAATATTATTAGAAAAAGGAGAAGGTAAAATCATCAACTAATTTTGCTTCATAAGAGGTATAGCTAGTGGCTTTAAGCTTTATGTATCTAGGGCATTTGCTTCAAATTTCTTGTTGGCTTTGTTGAGAAAATTTGAGAAGAATATATCCCTAGAAAGTTTAACAAAGCATATAAATGAGTATGTTGATTCAAGTATTTCTTTGCTCGTTATATAGACTTGTTGCAAAGTGTATGCCTTCAAAGCTATATTGAGCATAAGGTCTTAACTTCTTCTATTAGTCCTATGGAAACCAATCAACTTTTAATGCAATTAAAAATATCTTATGTACAATTTTCTTGCTTAAGCTTTGCAATTTTTTTCATAATAAGCCATTGCAATTTTTATCTTTGAATAAAATGAACAACATTTTCAACAATTTTACTAAAAAATGGTTTTTTTCTTACCAAGGAAATACTCCTTTCTTGTGTGTTACTTGTATGTAGCTTTGGTAGAAACATAAATATTGGTTGATTTAATTTTGATAATAAATGTGGTGTTAAAAAAGTAATTAAAATCAAACTTCAATGAAAAAATTTGCTTAAACTTGGATAAAATTAGGGAATAATAGTTAGCCTATAAGAAGATTTCACTTTAAGGATTGTACTTAAAGATTCATAATTATGGATTTGAGGATTTTAATTCATAAATTATATTATATTATAAATTTTTTTATAAATTTCATGTTCAATGATAATATTTACACTTAAATATTTGGCTAAAAATTTTGGAACATGTCATTAAGAAATTTCATAAATATCTCTACACCAGCATTGTGGATGATGTAGCTGAAAGGATTGGAGACCTAGAACAACTTGCATTCTTTGAGGCCTATTCATCATGGTAAAGAAAAATAGACAAAATATCCAAGTCTATATAATGGGTGAAAAGGTTAGGGATAGAAATAAGGATCAACATTAATAATGGTGATACATGAAAGTGGGAGAAGGAAACTACAAGAAGGTTGTGAACATGACATTTTATTTCTTAGCTAACTTAGTTATAAGCATTGGTTATCTTAACATTGATTGATTTAAAGATGATTTCATTCCTCGTCACAGGCTTGTATCCTTGCACATATGGTTGAAGAGGGGTTCACCAAACAAGTAGCAATGCTACTTACAAAAACTAGAACATTTAACAATTAAGAGGATTACATTTCTTCATGAGCTTCATAGATTTCAAAAACTATCCATGCTATGCCTTTCTAAAAGTAGTTTTACCTAAAAGTCATCTACGATCTTCCTAGGCTACAAATTCTATTCTTGTAGCATGATCAAACATGTGAGTCCCTTCCTAAAGAATATGGAAGGTGTTGAACATTTCAAAAGCTTTGCACATTAAAAATAAAAAATTTATGTAGTTTTGATAAGTGGTATTGATTAGGATTGAGCGGTTACAATTATCCCATCATAATAAACTACCATGTGGTTCATTAAAGGGGTTATGAATCCTTCTTCAAAACCTAGATCATTCATGCATTTGCTTACCAAAAAATCCATTATCTAGTACTTTCAAAGATAGTTTGACCTATTGTCTACCTATATGTAGAGGAACCTCCATGTGAAATTGCATTTTCTGAAAGCCTCTTTGCCATTTTCTAATATTCCTTTCTTAATGTTGTGTTTGGTGATGCTTGTTGGCATACTATGCTTTGATCATACTCTTAATGAGTTATATATTTCACCTTTATTTAATTAATTCTTAATTTATTTTTTATATTTATGCATTAATTTGGTTATATATCTTTTTAGATTATTGCATATTTTTATTCTTCCAACTGATGTGCACCAATCCAATGGATGAGTTTTGATAGGCTCTTGATGAGTGGCAAGGTACCCCTACACTCAACCATACGAATATGAGCATTTGATGCATGATCTGGTCGAATTCCAAGAACTAAGTGCTTATGTGCCCTTGTGGAACAAGGACGGGTTGGTTGATTGTTGGCTTCCAAAACTTACTTGTATGTCATGATTGTATAGTTAAGTAAGCTTGAGGCATATGATTTTTATATCTTTTATGTTTTTATGTCTTGTGCTAATAGGGAAAGAGAGAGATAACTAAGTGACTAATTTAACTTAACTACTAATTAACTAGGCTTTAAATAATCTTAACACTAGTATCCATTCTCACTTGTCGTACACATCCTAAACCAGTGCAACACTACTGGGATTACCAAACACTAATCGTTACTGGGTTACCAAGTGTTACACACATGTTTGAAGTGATCGTACTGAGTGTATTTTAATGATTTTCTTAAATGAAAAATGAATTGCTATGCTAATAAAAAAAATGTAAAGTGCATAAAATAAAATAAAATAAATGCATAAGAAAATAAAATAAAAGAAATGTGTAAGAAAACAAATCTCAAGTGCTGCAAGGATGAATTGAAGAGCTTGTCTTTATTTCCATACACAAGGTGTGCTCAGGTACATAATGCTCAAATAAAGGTCTATCCACACTTCAACATCCTGCTATGGGCACTTGGAAAATACTCTAACTTTCGAACAGACTACAAGAGTTTCACTACTTGATTGCTGAAAGACTTCCTTTCCCAATTGTTCACCTAGGCACTGTATTTATAGGCTTGGGAGCAACTACTCTAATAATTAGAGTAACCACTCTAATAATTAGAATAAACTGCTAGAGTAATTTCTCTAATAATTAGAATAAACCCCTAGAGTAATTGCTCTAATAAGTAAAATAAATTGCTAGAGTAACTGCTCTAATAATTAGAATAAACCGCTAGAGTAACCGCTCTCATCATACCCCCACGATTGAATGAAAACTCATCCTTGAGTTCCTTACAAAATATTGGGAAGGTATGGGATTATTGACTAATTGACAACTAAGTGTGGAATGGGATGATAGATTCAATGTGCCCAGTGATAGATCAATAAGCATATTACAACATTGTGGTGAACACTCGTACATAAATGACATCCAAGCCTTTATTTGACAACTTGTAGAAAAAGAGAGAGAAAGAAAATGAAGTGTGTTTCCACCAATGCTAATATTAAGCCTTCTATTGTTTATCCATAGCTAGGCCACCAGACTTGCTCCTTTCGTAAATGCTCTAGTTCTGGTCCATCCTAAGTGCTTCCTCCAAGCCTAGTCCATTGTTTGTATGATTGCCATCTGCACATACAACATAGTTACAAATGAGCAAGGATAGATAAACCACAATGCAGTTGATACCTTGCCTTGATATGAAGCGTGTTTGCTAAGTTATGGTTATGGCAGATATTGGTTCAGTGATTTATCATAGGTGACTACCCAAGGTGTAGGGGTTAGGTGAATAGTAAAATGGAGATATTTAAAAAATTTCTGCTAGGGCCCCCATGACTAAGAGTGAACCTCTAGTAGCTATAAGGTGGAAAAATATGAGGAACAAGAAAGATGAGAAAAAATAAGAATGGCAATGCTAATAAAATGGATGTCATGTATGGGGATGAAATAAGAGATGATTGATTGTAGGAAATGTTTAAGAAAAAGAACTTAATAATTGCACCAAAGAGGAATGCTAGTGGATCCTTTCCAAAGTATGCTCATGCCTTTTATGCCTTGACAAACCCACAAACCAAAGATTTCGTAGGCACTAGGAATGTCATTTGGAAGAAAGAGTTAAAAACTTACCCACAAGAATTCACCAAAGAAAAAACAATGCATCAACCTAGAATGGACTAATTATAAAATTGGTAATGAGGTGGAAAAATGAGAAGAAAGATGGATAGGAGAGAATGGAATGGAATCCCAAGAATAAGGTTGTGTAAAGTTCCTTGTGTATTTCATGGTTAATGTGACTGAGTAGAACTCATCCCAAATCTAGACTCAAACAAACCACATCTAGTGACCTCATATCAACACACTTGAACAATCCATCCACCTAAAGTAACAAGAACGCTTCCACACAGAGTCACCACCATTCTGAGGAGAGTGAGATGGAGAAGCAGGAAGCGAGAAAGGGCCTTAGTCAGAGGGGATCTTTAGGCATGGGTAACATGTCTTTCCAGTTCCATAACCAGTGATTGTAGCCCATATTGCTTTATTATGTCTAAGGGGTGTGCTTTAAAATTATCACTTTTCTCTCCTTTTTTAATTTTTTTTTGTGTGAGAACCACCATGCAAAGACTTATTTTTATTCACTTAGCTTCCTGATATGTGAACAATGTCAGAATGGCGAAAAACCTAACGAAAGGCATCTAAGCACCCAAGAGAATGGCCAGAAAAAATGCATCAAATCCCCTTGATGTCACACTATTCTCATCCTTTGAGTCTTTTCTTGGTTTGAAAGATACCCAACCACCAATTCATTAACAAGTTTAGTTAGAAAAAAGGGACTATACAATTCCAAGCCAAAGGAGACCATAGAGTTGTATGGATGAGTGGATGGCATGTACTCATTGCCTATTTTACCAAAAGAACCATGCCTTAATATCAGCATCATAATTCAAAGGTAAAAACAAAATATTAGCAATCAATATGATATAATTCAACCCACCATCATGAGCACTTATTGGATGATGAATAAAAGTAAATGAAGAAAACAAAGAAATAGTAAAGACATGAATGATGGTGTAAAAGAAAAATAAGAAAAGTTAGAAAATGTGTAAAACAAAAATTCAAAAAGAACTGAGGGCCTAAAATCGTTAGCATAGGTGGCCATCTCCCCCACGACTAAGTTGGAAGGAGGAGATCCAAAGTAGTGAGCAAGGTTGTCCATCAATACAGGTAGCATGTGTACTGGTTGTCCTGAGCTCATGGAAAGGTTTGGTTTATTGTACGTTGACCAAAAGTTTCTTATCTATGCTCTCAAGTTTGTATATTGTCATGGCCCTTGAAGGAAAAATTGCATAAATAATATAAGGTCCTTCCCATAGTGTTTAAAATTTAGTACGTTCTGGCACATGTGTGGGATTCTAGTAGAGAACCTTATCTACTAGTTGATATTTAACTTTCTTAATCCTTAGGTCATGATGTTGTTTATTGAATGCCTTGTGCAACTCGTTAGATGACAGGGCAACTAGTTGATTTTCATCTATCAAGTTAAGGGTTACTAACTGTTGTTTCTATGCTAGATCAAGATCAAGGTTGAGGTTACATGTCATGGATAGTGTACAAAGCTCACTTTGAATAGGAAGCATTCGTAATTTACCGTACACTAACTCATAGGGAGAGTAGCCTATAGGGAGTTTCCATGTGGAGCAGTATGCCCAAAGAGCATTGTTTAGTTTAGTGCTCTAGTCTTGCCTAAAATTTCTAATGGTTCTTGTCAATATCTTTATAATCTCCCTATTGGTGACTTCTACTTGACTGTTCACTTGGGGGTGGTATGGTGTAGTCAATTTATGCTCAACCCCTAAGCATTGCATTAATTTATGAAAATTTACACATGTGAAGCATGTATCATTGTCTGAAATAAGTGCATGTGGCACACCAAACCTATTTATGATCTGTTGTTGAACAAATCATGCAGCTGTAGATGATGTACAATCTTTAATAGTAGCTACTTTGGCCCATTTTGTTAGGAAATCAATGACAACAATAATATAAGCTTTTCCATTGGAAATTGGTGTAATTGGCCCCATAAAATCAATTTCCCAAATATCAAAGGGTTCTAATGGTTGAATTCATTATTGTGGACCCTCCCTTCTAGCAGTCATTCCCCCATCACATTGACAATGCTCACAAGATTGGACAAAACGATGGACATCCCAAAATAATGTAGGCCAATAATATCTTGCAAGTAGGATCTTGATGGCTGTTTGTCTTCTAGTGTAATGACCCCCACAAGGACCCTCATGAGCATCTTGGAGAACTTGCAGTTGATTTATATCAGGAACACACCATCAAACCAAGTCATCAGGACACACATTGTAAAGTTTCCCTTTGATCTCCATAAAGTACTTGGCTCAGTGAATAAACCGTTGTTTCTTCTTAAGGTTTAACTCTTGTGGTGTTTGTTGGGTGAGGAGTTGGGTAAGAATGCTACTATACCAGTTTGTCTTCATGGGTGATTGATTATTCACTACACCAACAAAGAGAAATTCATTAGGGAAATGATTAGAAACTGGATACTCATCCTCTTTGTTGTCTCATCACAACAGAGATAAATGGTCAGTAGGTACATTCTTGGTGCCCTTGCGATCGATCATCATTAAATCAAACTCTTGTAAGATTACAAGCCATAGTATGATACGAGGGCTTACCAGTGGCTTATTCATGAGGAACTAGATTACACTATGATCTGTATGTATATATACTTTATATCCCAATACATAGTGTCTAAGCTTTTCTAGTGCAAACACTACAACCATTAATTCTTTCTCTGTGCTAGTGTAGTTAAGTTGTGCACTAGTAATACTTCTACTTGCATAGTGGATGTAATAAGGATGCTTCTGGCCATCTAACTATGTAAGTACGGCTCCTAAAGTATAGTTGGATGCATAAGTTATGATATGGAATGGTTTGGACTAGTTAGGAGCTTGTAGAATGGGTGTTTCTACAAGTTTCTATTTCAGAGTGTGAAAAGATAATTTGCATTCCCTAGTCCACTCGAAAGGTACGTCCTTTTTCATTAGTTCCACCAATGGTTTGGCAACCTTTGAAAAGTTCTCAATAAATCTCCTATAGTAGCTAGTATGTCCAAGGAATGACCAAATATCTGTGAAAATTTCTAGTTGATGGGTAATTCCTTGGATAATTTTGATTTTCTAGAGGTCTACCTCTATCCCTGTGTGTGAGATTTTGTGCCCTAGTACTGCGCCTCCTTGGACCATCAAATGGTTTTTCTACTAGTTGAGCCTCAAATTGGTTTCTACACATCTTTTTAACACTTGCTCTAATTGATCCAAGGCTTGATCAAAGTTTGCTCCATTAGTGGAGAAGTCATCCATAAAGACCTCCACACCATTCCCTATTTTCTGTTGGAATATGCTTAGAACTAGTCATTGAAATGTTGCAGGGGCATTGCACAAGCCAAATAGCATCTATTTGTATGTGAACATTCCCCAAGGACTGGTAAACATAGTCTTGGCTTGGTCTTTTGGGGCTATTTGTATTTGGTTATATCTACTATATCCATCTAGAAAACTATAATAGCAATGCCCTGTGATGGTGTCTAAGACTTGGTTGACAAATGGCAATGGAAAGTGATCTTTGAATGTTGCCATATTTATTAGCTTGAAATCTATGCACACCCTCCATTTGCCTCCCTTTGTAGGCACAATAACTAAGGGGCTAACCCATTCACTATCAGCAATGGGGTATATGAACCCAGCCTTGAGAAGCTATTTGATTTCTTCCTTAACTACTTGCTTCAGCTTAGGATTCAATTTCCTCTGTGGTTATTTTCGAGGCTTCATGGAGGGGTTAGTGTAAATTCTATGTTGGCATATCCTAGGATCTATTCCATTTAATTCTGGGTATGACCAAGCAAAAGCTTCCAACCATTTATTTATTACCTTTAGTAGGTCTTATTTCTATTGAGGAGCAAGCTTAGCATTGATAATTACCAAATTTCTTTTTTTTAAGGAACATGTATTTCATACTGGTGGGCAATAGTTTTAGCTTGAGAGGCTCTTGCTTAAATTTCTTAGGGATTTCCAACTTCCCCCAGTTGATATTTTCAAGGTTAAGACTTGGAAGTTGGCAGTGGACTTGCTCTAATGCATCTATGCTATCGATGTAAGCATAAGTCAAACCCTCAGTTGGTTTGTGCACATAATTACACCCTGTGTCAGTATATGCAATGCACAAAACTTTCTTCTTCTTAATCTTTCTAAATGTATTTTCTTTTGTTATTTTTGGGAAAAGATAATGGATTCCTAGGTGTGTGTCAATGGTGCTTATCCATGCTCTCCCCATTATGATTGGGAAGTCCCCCTTACCATTGTTTACTTGAATCACTAGGAAGTCAGCTAGGTACAACCACCCACAAATAGTGATAACAATGTGTTCCACTAGTCCTAATGGGAAAATGATGGACTGGTTGACCAACTCTAGATGGATGTTGCTCTTTTTCAATGGAGGTAGATTCTAGGGCTTGTACATTTCTTGAGAAATCAGGTTGACACCGGAACCTGAATCCAAAAGAGCCTTGCATGATGCATTTCCAGTGATTTGTAAATATATCAAAGTATTCCTAGGATTAGAGAATTTCTTGGGAAGGTGGTAAGTTTTGATCTAATCAGTGACAACATGTGTTAGCATGACCATATGTGTTGAGTGCGGTGATTGGGTTGAAGGGGGTTTTGAAGTTTTGATTGATACTGAGGTGTCTAAAGAATTAGCTACTTGTGATTGCAAGGGCTTTGTTGGACTATTGGTTCTAAAGAAAGGTCTTTTCTTCATGTGTTTTTTGGAACCAACAGTAGGTTGAGAGTTAATAGCCCTCGTGGCATAATGTTGCTATGGCTAGGTAGGGATTTTACCTTGCATTATGGGAGTAGGTGGTAGTGGAGCTATTGGTGGAAGAGATGCAGTCATATGAGAAGGATGATATGCTTGCAGAATATTGCCTCTAGAAGAAGAAGTCCCATAATACTCGTGAGCTTGGTAGTGAGGTTGAGGAGTGATGTGACCAGTAGAGTCACGTGAGGAGATTGGCTACTGCACGTAATATCCATATGGGTTAGGTTGTCAGTAAGGATACTTTTGCCTTGGTGGTGGCATTCTCCATGATTATGGGTGCTACCACTATTGATATTGCTCAATCGGTTGTGGTGGAGTTCCACTAGGATAATATGTTAAGGATTGGTGGAACTGCCTTGGGTTACCTTGAGGATAAGGTAACCTTCAGGGTGTTTGCCTTTTGTTTAATTGTGGGTTGAGTGCATACATCCTAGACCCCTGTAGATGTGAGATTATAGGGAAACATCCCTTAGGATGATCATATTGACATATCTCACATCCACTATCATTGTATGTTTTTGAATCCACAACCTCTTTAATGATGACAACTTTGCCATTACCCTTGCTACATGCATGTTCAACCTCTTTATTTTTTCTTTTCTCACCACCTTGCTCTCTAGACTCCTCTACTATTTTAAGAATAGTTTAAAATCTATTGTTTAGGGAATCCCACATTTGATCTACCTTTGCTGAAACTTCTAATATCATCTTTTGGATAGGAAAAGTTTTCCTATTCACCATATCTTTGAGTGGTGACTCTTCTTCATCCTCATAATATTTTACTTCCCTCTTCTGAAGGGAAGGATCTCAGTTATACTCTTTTGCACTTTCTCTCTTTTGTAGCTCACCTTCTTTGTTAGCAACTTGCTCCAATAGTCTTTAAATTTGATTGGACCTAAGCTTGGATAGTTTTCCTTGGGAATATGTCCCAAGGGTTCTTCTCGTTTCATGCCTAAGCCCATCCACGAGATGGTATAGTTGATTCCTTTGCGAATAACCATGGCTAGGAAAATGATGTAACAGTGCATAGTATTGGCCCATGGTAGCATCCAAGGGTTTATGTCCTCCTTGTTTTTAGCCTTGGATTTGCTTTTGCAATTTAGAAACTTGAGAGTACATTTGGTACTTATCATTAAATAGTTCTAACATAGTACTCCACCTATGAATGGATTTAGAACTAGTACCAAATTTCTACTACTTTAACTAATGTTTGTGGGAACAACTTAAGTTTTTGCCATTCGTTCTCTATGTTTTGTAAGGCACACGCATCATGGAATGCTTGTAAATAATTTTGATGATCAACGTTGTATCCCCCTTCAAATCATGGGATGTTTTTCATATCTAATCTCTTGATCCTACTATCTTTCTAATGCCTTGTTGGAATTCTAATAGCCTTAGTTATGTCCAACATACTTCGAGTAGCAAGGAGGGGTTCATCGTGATCATCTCATCCATGGTGCCTATGATGCCTACATTGTTTCCTACTCTCCCTTCTTCTATGTCATGACTTTCTAGAGTGCCCTCATCCCCTCTCTTGGCTATTTCCTCTATGACTTCCACTTTGCCTACCTTTATCCTCATGTCTTTTTCTTTATGATCACATCTAGATATTAAAGGAGAGTGTGAAGGAGATGATAAAGGTGAAGAAGAAGGAGAAATGTAACCATGATGGTGTCTGCTACCTTCTCTTTTGCGGTCTCGGCCTCGATCATGATTACGATAAGAATGTCCACCTTTATCATAAGTTTATGTCCCTTTTTTAGATCCTTTGTGCCTATGGGTATCAGAACCTAGGTTATGAATAGTGGAATGAAGGTCCTGATTCACAACTCCTTGGCCAAAGTTAAGGAAAGGAACATCGTTGTGTGGGTGACTACCTAAGGTAGGTTCGCCACCCTCATTTTCGCTTAAGACATGTGGGGCATCTTGGGACCACTTACCCTTCAAAGACTTATGATGTCTCTCCTATTGCAAGTCCTTTTGATATTGTACCTCTGTAGGATGGTATTCTCTTGAGTCATGGTCTTGCACAACATATTTTGTGTGTAAGTGTGGCATGCTAATTTGTGTGAGAGCACGAAGAAGCATGCTTGGAATTGAACGATCGAGAGGTAACACTATGTTATCTTCTAAGTCTCACTAATGCAGTTGTTCATCTTGATGAAGGATAAAGGTGAAGTTTGGTATATACTCATTAGGATGAATATATACCACTCAAAGTTGTTGAGGGACTAGTGGATTAACATCATGTGTATTACACCACCGACTATTTCCTATTTTAGACCTAGGCAGTGAGGCACTTTCATACGAAGAAGGAGACATACTTGTCTGCTCAGTGTGCAATGTATTCTTGTTTATTATTTTCTCAACCAACCCTAAGGATTCATTACAATGATGTGAATGATTTCCTATGTTCTAATTAGTGTACAAACAACTAAGTCCTTGACAACAATGCCAATGATGAGTGGTGAGGTACCCCTATGCTCAATCATACAAATACAAGCATTTCATGCATGATCCGGTCGAATTCCAAGGACTAAGTGCTTATGCACCCTTGTGGAACAAGGATGGGTTGCTTGATTGTTGTCTTCCCAAACCTACTTGTATGTCATGATTGTATGGTTAAGTAAGCTTGAGGCATATGATTTTTATATCTTTTATGTTTTTATGTCATGTGCTAATAGGGAAAGAGAGAGATAACTAAGTGACTAATTTAACTTAACTACTGATTACTAGGATTTAACTAATTCTAACACTAGTATCTATTCTCACTTGCTGTACACATCCTAAACTAGTGCAGCACTACTAGGATTATCAAACGCTAATTGGTACTAGGTTACCAAGTGTTACATGCATGCTCGAAGTGATCGTACTGAGTGTATTTTAATGATTTGCTTAGTTAATCAGAGTGAATTACTACGCTAATAACAAAAATGTAAAGTGCATAAAATAAAATAAAATAAAATAAATTGCATAAGAAAGTAAAATAAAAGAAATGTGTAAGAAAATGAATCTCAAATGCTGTAAGGATGAATCGAAGAGCTCGTCTTTATTGCCGTACACAAGATGTGCTCAGGTACACAATGCTTGAATAAAGATCTATCCACACTTTAACTTCCTGCTACAGGCACTTGGAAAATACTCTAACTTTCGAACAGACTACAAGAGTTTCGCTACTTGATTGCTGAAAGAATTCCTTTCCCAAATATGCGCCTGGGCACTGTATTTATAGGCTTGGGAGCAACTACTCTAATAATTAGAGTAACCACTTTAATAATTAGAATAAACCACTAGAGTAACTGCTCTCATTAGCTCTGATTGAGACTATGAGACAACATGATATGGCATTTAATGTATGGTTGATATTTGGCATGTCTTTGTATTTTAGTTTATTTATTTAATTTATTATAGGATGTGTTGATTTTTTTATGCCTTAGTCTTTGCCATGTACTTTTTGGGTTGTGAGAATTATGCACGTTTATGGACTTTTTATAACGATAAGATGTTAGCCTAGTGGTAAGACTATTAACCTGAGAGCTCCAAGTCATGAGTTCAATTTTGATGGGTAATGATGAGTTATAAATTTATAAGTGGACTATATATCTTGGGTTGTATCTATATTACAATTATTTTGGGGTCATCTCCTTTATCCACCACTCCCTCCCTCCGTAATAACAAGACTATTTTCTCCCCAAATTGGGGCATTAATGCTTTTACTTAGAAGTTAGAAAACTTATCATTCATTATACACTATTTTATATTATGATTTTAAATACATGTCATGTCTCATACCATACAAAGTATAACATCACATTTATAAGAATCCAAAATTAACATACAAGTGGATAATGGCCAATATTTAGATTTTAAATGATAACACACAAATTTATTCAAAATGATGCTAATAAGAACACATTAATACAATATTACAAATATCTTCAACATGATAGCATTATCAAAATTTTATCTTAGCAAGAAAATTAATTTGAAAATGAATAAGCTAAGTCAGATGCATAAAGAAGAAAGCTAAATCCAGCTAGATATTTGCTATGTTAATATAAAATAAAAAATAAAAAATGATTTTTAAATTAATTTTAATCATTCAAAATATAGTTATTAAAACATAGATAACAAAAATATTATTTTCTCCATTTCATTACATTCATTTCGGTTAATACTTGGGCAAGAAAGCAAAGAACAACAAAAAATCAATAACAAACAACAATTTGAAACATTCCATATAGAGGGAAATGCAACATAGAATCTATTTGCATTGGAGTTAAAATCATTAAAGCTAGATATTGTAAAAAAAAAAGGTGTTAAAAGCTTATCTTTTACTATCCATATTGCAAATGATCACAAAATTAGTAAATGATCAAAATCTTGGTCATTAAATTTACAATAATATGTTAAAGGTATTTTTTAAGGTATGTGTGGTATGGCATGATATGATAACATGTAATCATAAATTCACATCCATTGCAATGGAGAAAAAACTATACATTGATGCTCGACATTCTTGTTAGTTGTATTAGTTAATGAATTTTACGTAGAAGCGTTAATATCCCTAGTTGGTGAGAAAAGGATTTCATTCTCCTCCTCCCATCCCATGCCCTCCAATCTTTTACATATGTCGAGTTTTAGTTTTGGAAACTCTATTTTTGTATTACATTGGACTATTTTGGATGTTTTTCCATAAACATCATACACTTTTCTCATCTAGTCACTTTAACATTCAATTTTTTGGATTTGGAGGTGTTGCTAGATTGGAAGCTTATGACAATGTGTGAAGCCTTGCTAGTTCATGAGTGTTGAACAACAAGAGTTCATAATTGATCTTTGCACATTGTGTGGATTTTTTTATGCTTCAATTTTTGGCAATTAAATCTACAATCATATGTTAAAGGTATTTTTTTTTAGGTATGTGTGGTATGGCATGACATTATTATATGTAATTGTAAATTCAGATGCATTGCAGTGGAGAAAACCTATACATTGATGCTAAATATTCTTGTCAATTGTATTAGTTGATGAATTTTAAGTAGACGCATTAATAGCCCTAGTTGGTGAGAAAAGGATTTCCTTCTCTCCCCCCTTACCCCATGCCCCCTAGTCTTTACATTTGTAGAGTTTTAGTTTTGGAAATTATATTGTTGTATTACATTGGACTGTTTTGGGTGTTTTCCCATAAAAACCCCACACTTTTCTCATCTAGGCACTTTGCCATTCAATTTTTTGGATGTGAAAGTGTTACTATTTTAGAAGCTTGTGAAAATGTGTGGAGCCTTCCTAGTTCATGGGCATTGAACAATAAGAGTTCATAGTTTAGTTTTGCACATTGTCTGAATTTTTTTATGCTTTCAATTTTTGGGTGAGTAATATTGAAAATAGATATAATAATTATCACCATGGCACTTGGTATACTCATCTATTTTGAAAAGGGAGTGTGTGCGAGTTGTATTTTTGGGTAAGACAGCTGAGACTAATTAGCTATGCAATAAGAAAACTACATAATCTTAATGAATTACTTCTAGATAAGAAATGTAGAAGAACTATAATGTTTCATAAAACAAGTAGTACTTCCTTGGAGAAAATCCTTGAATGGTTAAAGCAGAATTGCTTGAAGTCAGTGTATAACATAACAATAACAAGGTATATTCTTTCCACTTAGTATATGAAAATTTCAAAATAAAGACATTGCTAAAAATTTTCTTAGCATATGGGCCCTCATTGATGTGGCCTCATCGGGGCCCCGTTTACGTGGTGTTGCCCTATCGATGAGGTTGCATCGATATAGCATTTGCTATGTTTATGGGGCCTTGTCAATGTAGTACTATAGAAAGAACTATAAATATGATCTTCTAGTCATGTTTTTGCATTATTAAGTCATAGTAGTAGTAGAGCTATTGTAGTTTATTCATTTAAAAGTTACAATATTTTCCCAAGTGCCTGCAGCAGGAGTCATTGAGTGCACGGATCTTTGTTTGAGCATTGTTCTACCTAAACCACACCAGTGTGTATAGCAATAAAGACAAGGTTCTTGATAAATGTTGCACCATTCTAGATAATTTAAATGTTTTATTCTTGCATTTAATTTTTTTAGTTATTTGTTCAATGTTTCTCAGTAATTAAGCTAATTAAGTGATTAAGTAAGATAAGCTAAATAGGTTAAATGCATAAGTATGATTGCTTTAAGTGTAATCCCAGAAGCATTATTACTTGGTGCACCCAGTAGTGTAACACTTGGTAACTCAGTAGTGGATACATGGGTTCAAGCTGTGTATGGAAAGTGGAACCAGATGCTTATGTTAGGACTAGTTGGAGAATAGTTAATTAGTTAAACTAAATTAGTTAAATTATTTCATCTTTCTATTTTAAGGACCAAAGAACATAAAACACAAGATAATAAAAATCATATGCTTTGATTACACTTAACTATATCATGTGCATCACAAGTGTAATTGGGAAGACAACAAATGACCTTTAGGGAAAGGATCCCTTCCTAGAAGACTAGTGTACTAGAAACTATAGAGTCCATAGAATTTGACCTGAACATGGGTGAACACTTTGTGATTCGTATGATTGGACATAGGGGTACCTCAATCACTCATCATTGGCACTGTTGCTAGGGACTTTGTTTGTTGAAATGTGCAGTACTAGAATTAGTAAACATTATTAATATCATTGGACAAACCCCAAGGTCAACATCATTCTCAATTATATAATCACCAAAGCACACTGATAATTTTAATTATTTTAAAAAATGTATTCTTCTTCTTATAGGCGTGATGTTGTTAAACTGCCAGTCCCATAGGAGTGCAAAGTGGTATATACTCATCTAGATGAGTACATTCCCAACTTCACCTTCATCTTACATCAGGATGAGTAGCTGTGATAGTCTGATATTGAAGGCAAAATCATAATGCCTCCTGATCAATTTGTGCCCATGATGCTACTTTGAACTCTTAAGAAGTTAGGCATCCACAATCTTCAAGAAGAGTATGTTGTGCATGACTACAACTAGCAAGACTACCATCCCACTAAAATACAATGCAAGCAAAATCAACATTAAGAGAATCATGACAAAGCTGTGAAGGGGAAATGGTTCACCAATCCCTTGTTCCTGCTGAACCAAGACGAAAATGAGGATCCTCCTTCCAAGGGCTCTCAACATGATAATTTTCCAGCTCTTATTATTGATGATGGGGGTGTGACCTTGAACTTGTAGTCTACAATCAATAATCTGAGTTCAAGAACATATGGTAGTCAAGGCAAGGAATTAGATAAGTATCAAGATGATAAGAAATTTGATGACCATGGCCATGACAACCGAAGGGAATTTGGTAGACACCATGGTTGTGGTAGTCCTCCTCCCTCTTCATCCTCTTCATTTGCATCCTCTTTTTCCTCTTCTGATTCTAAAATATGCCACACAAAAAAAATAACTGTGATGGAGGTGCTCAATGGGACAACAATATTGATCACCAAGCCTATAATGAACAAAGAGGTAATAGAGAACATCATCATAAACAATGCAATAATGATGATGATGAGCCCCTGTTGGCAACTCGAGGCATGCTTAACATTGTAAAGACAGTAAAGATCCCAACTAGGCATGTGAAAGATAGTCAGATCAAGCACTTGGACATGAACAATATCCTAAGATTTGGAAGAGGGGGGGGGGGGGGGGATATAACTCTAATTCGTATACACATCTACAAGCTTTCCATTATGCTTGTGCCTTGTAGAACATTGAAAATAATTGGCAAAAACTCAAACTCTTCCCCAGGATACTCATCAAGGAGGTTGATAGTTGGTACTAGTCCTTATAGCTAGAATCTATTCGCAGATGGAGTAGCATGCTAGAACTATTTAATAACAAATACCAAATGTACTTTAGAGTGTTCAATCTGAGAAGGTAAATCCCAAGGCTAGAAACAAGGAACAAATGAACCCTTGGATGCTGCCATGGGTAGATATTATTCTCTTTGACATTGATTCCCTGGCCATGGTTATTCTCAGAGAAAACAACTTCACCACATCATAAATGGGCTCAGAGAAAAAATCAGAAGAACTCTTGAGATTTATGCCTAAGGTAGACTATTCAAACTTAGAGCTCATTAGATACAAAATTTGATAGAGTAGGTTGCAAAAGAAGAAGGTGAGTTGTGAAAAAGGCAAAGTTGCAAAAGAGTATAATAGGGATCCTTTCATAAGGAAAAGGGAGGTCTGATTTTGTGATGAGGAGAAGTCATCACTCAACGAGGTGGTGAACAAGAAAACCTTGCCGATCTAAAAATCTATTTCTGATATTTTGATAAAGGTTGATAAATTATGGGACTCTTTGGATAAAAAATTTCAAATTACTATGAAGATTATTGAAGTATTCAAAGAACATAATAGTGATCATGACCATAGGAGGTTGAAAGAAGCTAAATATGTCTACTAGAGAGATAAGGGTAAAGTTGATGCAATTAAAAAATTTGTGAAGATAGACTCTGACGATGATGATGGATGTGACATTTACTAATATGAACATTCTAAGGGATGTTACTTTATGACATCATAGTTACAAAATTTCAGGATGTATTCATTGAATCCACAACTAACATGTAGGTAAGCATCTAGAAAATTACCTTATCCTCAAGGTAATCCAAGGTAGTTTCACCAACAATAAGCTTACTATCCAACTGGATCTCCACCACAACCAAATAAACAATACCAATTATGGCACTAACCATAATTGTGGGGAGTGCCACTGCTAAGTCAATAGCATCCTTACAGGCAACTAGATCCATATGGGTACTATGTTCAACAACCTATTTTTCCATGAAGCTTTGCAAGCCACACGTCATTCTAGCATCACTATTATCCTCCAAAGTACTATCAAACCCATTCACCATCTACTTGATGAGAGCAACCATACCCCTACCATCCTCTGCATCCATTTGCACACATCCCTCCACCTTCTACCCAATTACCTCTTGCTCCATCCATGCCAGGAAAAATTTCTCCATAGTCAAAGTAACAAAATGCTACAAGGGCTGTACATTTACAACTAGCTTTGTCGTCAAATGATTGAGATAATCAATTTAGGAAATGACCATTTTTTCGATCCAACAGTCCTTCCAAACCCTCATAACCTAATGTGGCTAGGTGTCTTGTATCTCCAACACCTTCACCCTTTGCATCAAACACATTTGAGAGTTTTTCAAACTAAACACTGCCTCAGATCTACACTGTAATGTTAATCCATGCTATCTTTAATTAAATCAAGGTTGGCAACCTTTCCATGAGAAGATCTAACTTGTGAAGTTCTCTTATTTACTTGTAGATCACTGGACATGACCCATGCAAGGTTTTTCTTAAATTTGGTTTTAGTGTCAATCTCATCTTCTATGACATGTATAAAGCCTGAAGCCTACCATCTCTCAAGAAGAGAAACATTCATTTGGAATTGGCAAATTAGTCAATCATTGTCCCTTTGGGGCTAGTGAAGAACATTGTGACCATAATTTGTGGGTGGTCCTATCCTACCAATCTTCTGGTGATTAAGGTAGAGAACTGCAAAGATGACTTCCCCATCATTATGGAAAGGGCTTGGTTAAGCATGATTGATGCATGAATGGACATAAGGGACATCTCCTTAGAAATCTCTAAGGAGAAAAAATTTGGATGACTATTAACTTAACAACATTTTCAAGAATAGTTGATCCACTTTCATTAAGTAATCTATTAAATAATTATAAATTCAAAATTTATAGTATTATTCAAAATTCTGAAGAATTATGTAAAGGAGCAAACCATCAACTTGAAAAATTATGAGCTTATTTGCAAGAAATTAAAATGAGTCAATGAAATTTTAGCAAATGGATATTTACAAATTAAATAAGAAAAAGAGGATCTTATTCAAGTTTCTTTATTCAATTTAAAATAAATAGAGGATTCTAAAAATAAAACTGTTTCTTCTAAACAATAAAAAGTAATTGATCAAGTCCAACAAGTGTCCTATCAAGTATTCTAAAATGGTTCTTCAAGATATTAGAAAATGGTTGTTTAAGATAGTAGAAAAAGATTCTTCGAGATACTAGAGAAAAATTCTTAGACATATTAGAAAAATGGTTCTTTGACTATATGGGATACCAAAAAATGATCCTTTGAGATACTAGAAAAAGGTTATTCGAGATACTAGAAAAAGGTTCTTTAAGATACCAAAAAATGGTTCTTCGAGATAGCAAAAAATGATTCTTCAAGATACTATAAAAACATTCTTAGAATACCAAATTAAAGATTTTTCAACTATATGACATACCAGAAAATAGTTTTTCAAGATATTAAAAAAATAAACTTTCAAGATACTAAAAAATGATTATTCAAAATACTAACAAAAAATTTCTTGAGATAACAAAAAACATTTCCTTGAGATATTAAGAAAATGGTTTCTTGAAAAAAGGTTCTTTGAGATACCAAAAAAAGGTTCTTCAAGATATATATAAAAAAATGGTTCTTTGAAATAGCAAAAAGAGGTTATTCGAGATACCTAAACATGATTTTTCAAGATACTAGAAAAAGGTTATTCAAAATATTAGAAAAAGGTTCTTTGAGATACCTGATTTTTTGAAATAGTAAAAAAAGGTTTTTCAAGATACCTAAAAATGATTCTTCAAGATACTAGAAAAAGAATATTCAAAATACTATAAAAAGGTTCTTTGAGATACTAGAAAATAGTTCTTCAAAATACTAAAAAAAAGTTCTTAGTGATACTAAAAAGAAGTTCTTCAAAATACCAAATATAGGTTTTTCAAGATATCAGAAAATGGTTCTTTAAGATACTAGAAAACAATTTATGAAAATACTAGCAAAAGGTTCCTTAAGATACTAAAAAACTATTCTTTAAGATGCGAGAAGAATGGTTCTTCATCATATTAGAAAATAATTTTTTTAGATGTCATAAAAAGGTTCTTCGATATGTCAAAAAAATGGTTTTTCAAGATACTAAAAAAGTTTTTTTGATTATAACAGTAAAACATTCTTTGAGATAGTAGAAAATGGTTTTTTGAGATACTAGAAAATAGTCCTTCAAGATACTAAAAAAAAGTTCTTCCAGATATTAGAAAATGATTCTTTGGAATACCAGAAAATGGTTCTTTGAAAAAAAGTTTTTCAAGATACCAGAAATATTAAGAAGAACTAAACAAAGTTTGTATTGAAAAGATATCAGAAAAAGATCTTTCAAGATACCTAAAAAATATTTTTCAACATTTCAGAACATAATTCTTTGAGATACTAGAAAAAGGTTCTTTAAAATATGAAAAAATATTTTTTAAGATACTAGAAAATGAGTTCTTTGAGATACTAGAGAAATGGTTTTTTAAGATATTAAAAAAAGGGTTCTTCAAAATACTAGAAAAATGTTCTTCGAGATACCAAGGAAAAACTATTTCCTCAAAATATTAAAAAAAGACTATCTTAAAAAAATAATAAAATGGGTCTTTGACATACTAGAAAATTTTTTTTTGAGATACTAGAAAAATAGTTTTTTGAGATATGAAAAAAGGGTTATTGTAGATACTAGAAAATATTTTTTCAAGATATTATAAAAAGGTTATATGAGATAACAAAATAGGGTTCTTCAAGATAATCGAATAAGTTTTTTGAAGATACCAAAAAAAGATTTTTTGAATTATTTGAAAATGATTCTTTGAGATGCCAAAAAATGATTTTTCAACATATTAGAAAATGGTTTATAAACATACCCGAAAATGGTTCTTTAAGATACTAGAAAAACGTTTTTCAAGATACTAAAAAGATTGTTCAAAATACTAAAAAGTAAATCTTTGTGATACTAAAGAAAGATTCTTTAAGATACCAAAAAATGGTTCTTTGAGATACTAGAAAATTTTTTTTCAAGATATCAAGAAAATAATTTTTTAGGATTCTAGAAAATAATTCTTTAAGCTATTAGAAAAATGTTTTTTCAAGATATTAAAAAATGGTTCCTCATATCATAAAAGGGTTTTTCATGATAGTAGAAAATTATATCTTTGAAATGCCAAAGAAAGATTTTTCAAGATACCAGATGAAGTTTCTTCAAAATACTAGAAAATGGCTCTTCATAAAGATACCAAATGATTTTATGAGATATTAGAAAAAAGTTCTTCATAAAAATATAAAATGTTTCTTTGAGATAGTAGAAAAATTTTCTTTCAAGATAGTAGAAATTAGTTCTTGAAAATATCAAAAAAATATTTTTTAAGATATCAAAAAAATTTTCTTCAAGATACTTGAAAATGATTTTTTGAAGATAATAGAAAATGGTTCTTTGAGATATTAGAAATTTTTTTAATATATTAAAAAATGGTATTTTGAATATACAAAAAAAAAAAAAACGATTCTTTGAAGATACTAGAAAAAGGTTATTAAAGATACTAGAAAATAGTTCTTCGAGATATAAGAAAAAGATTTTTTGAGATACTAGAAAAAGGTTTTTTGAGATACTAGAAATAAAATTTTCAAGATATCATAAAAAGATGATTTAAGATACCAGAAAATTATTCTTTGAGATATCAAGAAAAGGTTCTTCAACATAGTGAAAAAAATGATTCTTTGAGATACTAAAAGATAATTTTTCAAGATTCTAGAAAAAGGTTATTTGAGATACTATAAAATGGTTCTCCAACATACAAGTAAATGATTTTTTGAGATACTAAAAAATAGTTCTTTGAGATACCATAAAAATGGTTCTTAAAGATACTAGCAAAAAGTTCTTTTTAGATGTTAGAAAGTGATTTTTAAAATGCCAACAAAAAGTTATTTAACATAATATTCTTTGAAATACTAGAAAATGATTCATTGAGATACCAAAAAAATAATTTTTAAGATATTAAAAAAAGGTTATTCGAAATACTACAAAAAGGTTCTTTAAGATATTAAAAACGATCATTGAACATATTAGAAAAATGGTTCTTTGAGATACGAGAAAATGGTTCTTTAAGATATCAATAAATGATTCTTTGAGATAGCAGGAAATGATTATTCAAGATACCAAAAAAAATTTCTTCAAAATACTAGAAAATTGTTCATCAAAATGCTAGAAAAATGTTCTCATAGACACTAAAAATTAATTTTTTGAGATCATAGAAAAAGATTTTTTGAGATACCATAAAATGGTTCTTAGACATATTAAAAAAGGTTCTTTAAGATATTAGAAAATTGTTTTTTAAGATACTAGTAAATGGTTCTTTAAGAGACTAAAAAAAACTCTTTACATGGTGTTTTCTTAAAGAACTAATTTTTTGGTATATTGAAGAACCTATTTCTAATATCTTAAATAACCCTTTTTTTAGTATTTCGAATAATCGTTTTTTAGTATTTCAAATACCCTTTTTTTAGTATCTCTAATTTTTTTAATATCTTAAAAGTACCATTTATTGATATTTTAAATAACTATTTTATGGTATTTTGAAAGAACATTTTTTCTTTATCTCGAAAAATAATTTTTCTAGCATGTTGAAGAACCATTTTCTGGTATGTGGAAGAAACCTTTTCTTGGTATCTCAAAAAATTATTTTTAGATATATTAAAGAACCTTTTTCTGGTATCTCAAAAAACCATTTTTTAATATGTCAAAGAACCTTTTTTCTATTATCTTATAGAATCATATTATGGTATCTCGAAAAATCTTTTTTTTGGTATATCAAAGAACCATTTTTTGGTATCTCAAAAAATAACTTTTTGTTATTTCAAAAAATCTTTTTGTATTATCTCAAAGAATATTAGTTTGGTATCTTGAAGAACCATTTTATGATATCTCAAATAACCATTTTATGGTATCCCGAATAACCATTTTTCTAATATTTTGAAAGAATCATTTTTAAGATATCTTAAAAAAACCTTTTTTTGATATCTCGAAGAATCATTTTTATGGTATTTTGAAAAAACATTTTTTGATATAACAAAGTTACCTTTTGTTTTTTTTTTTTTGGTATTTTAAAGAATTATTTTTTGGTATCACGAAGAACGTTTTTCTAGTTTCTTGAAGAACCATTTTCTAGTATATCAATAATACCGTTTTCTGCTATTTCAAAGAACCTTTTCTTAGTATCTTGAAAAACTATTTTCTAGTATCTCAAAATAACCATTTTATAGGCATCTTTGAAAAACATTTTTCTATTATTTGAAAGAACATTTTTTTAGTATCTCAAAGAACTAATTTTTTGGTATCTCAAAGAATTTTTTTTTGGTATCTCGAAGAACAGTTTTCTTGTATCTTAAAAAAATATTTTTTAATATTTTAAAGAACCTTTTTTTAGTATGTCAAAAAACCATTTTCTAATATCTTAAAGAATCATTTTCTGGCATCTTAAACATATTATTTTTTGGTATCTCTAAGAACCTATCCCTAGTATCTTGAAAAATCATTTTCTAGTATTTTAAAAGAAGCATTTTTTAGGTATCTTCAAAGAACAGTTTTCTAGTATCTTAAAGAACCTCTTTTTATATCTTGAAGAACCATTTTTTTGATATTTGTAAGAACCATTTTTTGGTATCTTGAAAAATGTTTTTATGACATCTTGAAGTATCTTTTTCTAGTATCTCAAAGAACCTTTTTTAGGTATTTTAAAAAACCTTTTTTTAGTACATTTTCTTCTGCATGTCTCTTTTTGTCTCCTTTATCAGTGTTACAAGAAGTAATGTTGTAACATCCATCTGTAGAAAGCAAGAGTTAACACTCAAATTCCCCTAGCAAGCTAGCTAAAAATGTAGGTGTAAACCTTTTTTTTTCTAACAAATTGATCTATTATTAGAAAATTCAACATATAGATGAACATGGATACTAATCAATTAAAATAAAACATAAGAAACAAAATTAATAGTGCAAAGAATGGCCCAAGGATCTAGCAAGAAGAGAATGCCAATATACGATGATTGATATCTCTTAATACACTATGCATCCAAGGTGTAGTACAAAAGTGAAAATATTTAAAACTTAAAATCATATATGTAGTTTACCAAAAATTCAATTAATCAATCCTTTCACAACCAAAATGTAATAAGTTATAAGGAAGTTAATCTCAAGAAAACATGTTATTCATGTATCTAAAAAACTACAAATTGAAATAAAAACTAATACAATAATCTTTACATTTATTCACAATATCATTGTTAATGATATAATATCTAGGGTTTAAGAAGCAAGAAAATTAGAAACTAGATTGTACACATTAATAAATTTGTTCACATAGACAACTAGATAAGAAGCATAAGAATTTTATTAATTAGTAGTTACAAATTCAAATATTGAAACTCTTAACAAAAGAATTAAAAATAATTACATATAGTGTCAATCAAGAAACCATACTAAATAATCAATTTTTGGTTCAACCATTATTGAGGAAAAAAAAAGAGATAATGATGAAAACAAAACAATGACAAGATAAATTTATGCAAGATTCCTTTGATACAATGTACAAGTCTAATTTTTTCTTTATTTATTGATTATATTCTAATTCTTCTTAGACCATAATAATATATTAGATGCTATTCATTAAAAGACTTGTCTAATCCAACAGTTGGGCATAAGAAATATAGAAATCTATAATATCAAATCTATTCAATTGCACAATAATACTTGTTATTTTCTTTTAGCAATCTACTAAATAAAAATCATTATAATAATTATTCTAAACTAAAATAATATATCACACATCATTAATATTTAATCAATCTAATTTACCAATAATATGGAATAAAAAAATTAGCTACATTTAACTATAATTAAATATCACTAACATTTAATAACCATAAACTAACATCCTAGATTTCCCCTATTTTGTTGGGTTTAAAAAGATAATAAAATTACACTTGAGAAGGTACACAAATAAGAATCAAAATTTAAATCCAAGTTTTAAGCATTCAACAAGATCATCAAGCTAATTTTCTAGTCAAAAACCAAGAATTCAACACTGCTATAAATTTTAGAAAATTATAAAAAAAAACATGGGCCCAAGGATGCTCTTACTTTCTGCTAGCAGTACCTATTTTCATATAAGGTATCCTTGGTCCTTGTTGGCAAATCATGATGCCAATATGCCTCAAATCATTATGGGTGTTTCTAAATTATTATGGAAAAGTGGTTGTACTTATGTGTGCTCATCTATTTAGCTTAATTAATTAATTAAAGTCTTAATCATTCTAGCTTAATTAATTACCTAATTAATGAAAATAATAAATGCATAAATAAATCATGAAGCTAGTCTAAGTGTTGCAAGGTTTATCAAAAAGCTTATCTTTATTGTTGCACACACTATAGTGCTCAGATATAGTAGTGCTCGAATAAAGATTCGTACACTTGTTAACTTTTGTTGTAGGCATTTAGAAAATTATTTTATCTCTTATGAAAACAAACTATAAGAATTCTATTAGCAACTGAAATTCTAACCTCCATTAACATGGTTGGATTGTTGTATTTATAGACCTACTAGGATGCCATGTCGAAGGGTACACGTTAATGTGGAAAATCCTACATCGACAGGGTCGCATCTACAGCATCCTATGACATAGCCAACTAAAAACACTTTATCATACCCCCAAAACTAATTAAAAACTTTTCCTTGAGTTCTTTACAAAATTAGGAAGGTATGGGATTATTGAATGACACATGACACAACCAAACTGACATAAAAAATCTAAGTACCCAGGTGTATGGATTGATATTGATTATAAAATTGTGGTGTTCATGACATGAAATTGAATAGTAGAACATGATTAAACAAAATTGGATAACACATCCTTTAATGGTGTGAAGATGGTTAAATAGATCAGATGGTTCTAGGCAATGGAGGTTCCAAAGGACCTTCTCCTACTTCAAGCACATGTAGTGGCTATCCTACTATAGCTACCACTTTCGGTAGAAGGCGAAAGACATTCAACAATGCTTTAATCTTCTCCTCCTTACTTTGGTGATCATTCATAGTCCATGTGGCATCACTAATGTGGGCTGAAATGGGGATATCCCACAGGCAAGGCATTACTGGGAATTTCTCCTTCACATTGATAAACTAGGTAGTGAGTTGCTTGTGTTTGATATTGAATACCCTAATTGCATTTTGTAGCTCATGGTAGTCATTCGTACTCTTGGCCAAGTTCTTGAAAAATGATCTTTGATCAGTGAACTTTGCCTTGAGAACCTCGAGTTTCATGTTTGCCATTGCAAGGTTTTGCTTGATGTCCTTGTGATGCTTGAACTCTACCTCATACAACAAGTACAATCTGGGCACTTATTTCTCCAATTTAGAGCATGGCCATCCAACAAACAACATAGCCAAATTTTCATATTAGAGATTTACAAGCTCTATGTATTCTGTCATCTCCCTAATATGCAACTCATTCATGCAGATCTCCACTTTGTTGTAGGCATCTATCCCATTAATGATAGGTTGCCATATCTTTCTTCCTTGCTAGAGTTGCTAAAGGGTCTCATTTGCTTTTGGCTTCATCAACTGGATATGTTTTTCATTAACTTATATTTTTAGACCAACATGATCTATGTAGTGTCCTTTGACTCTCTCAAATTTGAGAGTCTTTGATTTCTAGGTATTACTTTGATTGTAGCCTTTTGGTGAAGAGCATAGACCTCCTCCATGAAGAGGTTTTTATTTTCTATTGCCAATCTTCTTAGCTTAGTGTTCACTCTAGCTAGCTACTCCTACTATTGATGAATGAAATCTATCATTTGCTATTTTTATGCATCAACATTTTGTAGGCGATGATTCTCTGTGGTCAATTATACATTCTCCTAGTAGGTCTGATCCAAGGCCTTCAAAATTTTATGCTAAGTGGTCTCTATTAAAGATCTATAGAACACCATCATCTCCATTGCACCCTTAACCCTTTGTAATCTTGTATGAAGCTATTCAAGAACTTCATCTATTTTTAGTGCTAGGTTGAGAAATGCAAGGTCAATAATATGGGCTCTTAGTTTGACAACCTCCATAGCCAAACATTGATTTTTCTCTTTGGCTATTTTGAGTTGCCCCTCCAAAAGGATGTTCTTACCCCTTGCTTCTAACATCTTTAACTGGGTTATAGCTATGTTGTCTAGAAAGTTGAAGATGTCTAGATTCAGTTACTCAGTTCCCATAAGTTGATCCAACAATTGTTCATGCTATGCTACATTCAACTTTCCACTTACTATCCCTAAAAATGTCTACACATCTTGAAGTGCAGAGATGTTTGGTATAGATGATATATGTGCATTTAATATTTTGGCAATTCTATTAGCCATCACCTCTACTATTATCTCCTATCCTTAGTTTTGCATCATCAAAATTAGCCCTGACACTTCTCCAAGTGCATTGAAAAAGTAGCAATGTTCCTAGAGATTTTTGGGAATTGCTACTATTGCAAGAGGGATACCATTACCTCTTGATTGCTAGGATTCAATTTTGTAGGAAAAGGCATTCTTTGGACCAAAAAGATTGGTTCACCTCCTTTCATCTAGCTAATTGTTTGAGCCACTTCATATAGGTGACTCATTACTAGCCAATATACAAATGGATTATCACTACTCATTCTTGCTTCTTATTATTTCTCACTAAAGAGCCATTCTTCATGTAACTATTGAGAAGTTGTAACAATGTCTGCCACTATTTGTTGAGTGGATGGTTGAGGTGGTGGTTGTTGCTCCTCTTTTTGGATGACTTTTGCAAGGACTTTATCCTTCATCATCTCTATCCAATTAATGGATGAAGCATAATGAACTTTGTAGTTTGTATAGCAAGTTATTGCTCCTCTTCAACATAGTTTCCTAATGAGGCATGGAAAGGGAAGTGCCCTCCTTCCATGTTCATTCTATTTGAAGCATTTTTCTATCTCAAGATAGATTAGCTTTCAAAGGTTGATAAGAAAATTGCCATTTAGAGTAGCACATGCATGGGTAGATAAGGTAGTGATCTTGCTTGACCTCACTGTTGGATTAAGGTGAAAGGTTGCAATCTTATAGTAGATTCTCTCTACTAGTGTAACCACACTAAACTCCTTACGGTTGATGCCATAACATCATTGTATCCATTCTTTCTTGATGCTGGGGTCTACCTGTATTAGAATCTCAACAAGATTTGTTCCAATTTTTTGTAGCCCAAGTGCCTCTAAAAAGGCCTACACTAAGTAGGACATTGAAATGTCCTTGATCTTGACCATTGAACTAGCTTACCTATTTTTCCAAAATAAGAACATCTATCCCATGTACTACTCCCTGCTGAAAGTGATAATGGACCACATGGGAGAGGTCTTCATTTGATCTTGTATTTCTTAAGGTTCTTGCTCTAAGAAAGAGCTAAAATTCAACTCTTAAAGCATCATTTTCTAAACCTCCTGTAATTTAATCTACTTAAGGTAGTCTTCTATCAAGGTCATCTAAAGGTTTACTTGTAAAGCTAATGCCTCATCTTAGTGGAATTGCTCTGTTACTATTGCTTATTCTAGAATTTAATAGATAAATTCCCCTTTGTTGGCGACCGTTTGGGACGCGACCGCCAACGAGTGTCCTCGAACAGGATTTAGATGCCTGCTGGTCTCTGGCAACACCAAGGCCTAGATACCTCCAAATAAACTTAGTAGTTAATGTGAGTATGTGTGTGTGCTGTTGCGGCGTGCGGTTGTGAGAAATGTAATGATTACGTTGTATGTAAACTACAAATGACTTACTTTAAAGAGATTTAGCCAACTTTGCCAAGTACTGTGAGTTATTGAAAATTTCCTATTTTGTTCAACTACCTAGTCTATGTGGTCCTTATAATACCTACTTGTAACAAATAAAATTTTG
>MNCI01001745.1:835065-876440 GCA_015680685.1 Gnetum montanum | reverse complement strand
AGAAGCTATTCTGGTCCCATCAAAATACCAAAGATTTTCTGAACCCTCTCGACTACTGAATTGTTCAACGGCGTGACTACAAACAGAGGCTCTCTTACAACAATCCCAATAGCAATTCTCATACGTTGCACAATAATGAAATTTACTACTAAAATGCTCTTAAGGCTTTTAAACACAAGTGCTTCGTGCTTCTATGGAAAAATTTTAATAGAAATTTCTACCGGGCAACAAGAATAGTAAGAGTAATCTAAAAATCTCAAAATTACTTGCCAAGGATGATACTATCTAAACCACTAGCTAAAAAATTTAAACAAAATAAAAAATAAAATGCATAACTCACAGGACCATGACAAAGAGGCTGAAATCTTTATTCTAGCAAGCCATCTTGCAAGCAATCTTCTTTACAAATCTTCCAAGATCCCAAGTGTGATGTGTGAGACCCCTTGTGTGATGATGTATGAGACCTCCCAAAAGTCCCAATGTTTGATCCAATGTCTCCCCCTCCTTGACCCCTGAAGCATTTTTATAGGGTTCAAAGGAAGGTAGGGAAGTTACATATTCAAAAATATCTCACCTAACTTCTCTCCCAAGTAACTTAACCAACCTACTAGGAGATTACTTGCCCAACAAGTTAGGAGGTTACTTGCCCAACAAGTTAGGTAAGTTATAACAATTTTGGGTGGTTTAACCATCATAGAGACAAAAAGGCTACAGTTGACAAGTGTCCCATGTAGTTGCCAAGTGTCTTCATGTAGTTGCCAAGTGTCTTCATTCAGTTGCCAAGTGTCTTCATGGAGATAGACAAGTTGTAGGTGACAAGTGTCCCATGCAAGTGACAAGTGGTCATTGTGGAGATAAAGAGGTTGTGGTTGACAAGTGGTCTTCATGGAGATAGAAATTAAAATTAGTTACAAATATCATAGTTGTAACTACCATAGGAAGTTATAACTTCCATATGAATAAAAGGGATAATAGCCAAATGCCTTCTTTACAAATGATGCTACATAATTATCTTCTCAATGTAAATCCCCTTGTTTTTTTCTTTAAAAATTACAAAGCAAATTCTTGCATAAAATATTTATCAATGTTCAAAAAAGTCTTCTGACAAATCCTCAACAACGAGAAACATGCTGGAGCAGGGCAGTGGCCTTAGCCTAATTCTTGTAAAATCTTCAACTTTGGTGGCTTGCTTTTCGGCCATGGGCCATGGAATGATGGGCACACGGTAGCAGATACTCTCCAGAGTGAAGTTTCATGTGCAGTGGCTCATCAATCCAGTAATGGTCGCATGCTGTAGAATTTCCAATTGTAGCACCCATGTTTATGTAACTAAACGGTAGCATCTCTTGAGAGATCCTCCATGAGAGAGAATGGAAAGGAACAAACAGCATGACTCAGAGATTGTGCAAAGAGGGGTAGCTCAAGGAAGCACTCAAAATCTGCCAAATACTTCCAGTCCGAGATTATTTTTCATGGCCTGTTTGGATGTGGGTTCCTTAACAAACTTGCACAGTGAGGTTAGAAACACGGGTTTTTTCAAGATATGTGGGTTCTTAGTAACAGAGCTGACCATTATACTCTTACTGGTGTGATGCAGGTAGACAGTACGTAGAAAGACCATGATTTTGATCAAGAACGCGGTCATCATGAGCGAGTTTAGAATCAAGAACCAGTGAACCCTAGATCCCTCCATCTTCAGATCTGATGACGTTGTAAGTGAAAGTAATCTGCTCTTGCTCCTTCACCATCTGCACGGATTCCTGAACTTGGTCTTAGGCTCCGACGAGAAAAATAATTCACCTTGATCATGATGCCCTCCTAGAACTCGCTGGGCTTCATTCTTCAGTGATGGTGGTGGTGCCACCACGTTGGCAATTAACTTGACCAGTTCAGCCTCTCTATTTCTCTCTGTGTTTCTGGGGTTTTGCTTGTGACTGAATGTTACTGGTACAGTAGCAACCTCTGATATCATCCATTTCATGGCTGGGAGTGTCCAGTATCTTTTCCGAATGCTGCTTGAAAAATGACATCCGGTTGGATTTCGGGTATTGTCCTGGGTTTGCGTCAATTTAGGACTTCCCATTCTCTTCACAATTTGCACAAAGCCAACCGATCTGTGTGTCTTTGAAAATTATGCATTTTGAAAGAGGAGAAACAACCTGGTTTAGTAAGGAATCATGTGCTACTGTCAATGGCGTATTTTATGGAAACTCTGCGTGGTTAACTGTACATGATTACGGCGAGTCGGGTTGTAGACGTAAAATCGTCGGGCTTGTTACATTATTTTCGCCATCCCTCTTGAGTCATTTTTCCATATGCTTCCTCGGTTATTTTTTTTGTTGCATTTTGCGAATTGCTGAGATTTTGATTTTTGATTATGATACCTATGTGTGTTAGTCTATAGCATAGTTTTCAATTCGGATTGGACATGTCTATTCATCAACATTATCGATTCGTGATCCTGATCATGGAATAATTCGTGAATAACCAGCTTATATCTCTTTCTTTAGGATTGACTGAGATGATTTTAACAAGTGATAGGAATCAATACCTTTTTAGATTACATCTTGCCATTTTGAATATTTGTATTGAAATATATTGGAAATCTCAATCATCTCATGTCTCTGTTCCATAAAATGGCTAAAATGTGCCAACACCCTTAGGCTCCTCCCTAAGAGCTCCTGTAGCATGGGTTGTTGCTTGTTGTTCTTGGGCCTTCTTGACCCCTTCCCATTCATGGTCATTTGTCCCATGGATGTGATGGTCCTCCTTCCTTTGTGCACTTTCCCTTTGGTACCATCTATGGTCATAACACATCCTAGGATTAGTATGTATAATGTATAACTTAGAATGTTTTGATGCCTCATCTCATTAGTTAGTTACACTTAGGCTAAGGTTGGGCCATGGTATATTGGTTGTTTTATTATTATTTTATTAATTTTTAAGTTCAAAGTGTTACTAGAGCTAGTTGGAAGGGTTTAACTTTTGTAATTTGATGTTTTTTATGTTGGTTTCTTTGCTAAACCTTTGTGGGAAACATTTAGAAGAATTTTCTTTCAAAAACTTCATGTTTGTGACCCCCATGACTAAGAGCTTACCTCTAGTACCTACAGGGTTGAAGATTGAAGTATTTTGGACAAACAGTTAGGAAGATATGACCTCTAGAAGGTCTTGGACTTTGAAAATTATAAAACTCCTTTGGTGTTTGAAAGGAAATGTGAAAAATTTGAAGTGTGGACATGTATATATATATATATATATATATTATTTTTATGTTGTTTCAATGGGGTTCCATATATGGGGTCTTGTATATGTAGGGGTCCATCGATGGGTATTTGTTTATGAAGGGTATAAATAACATTTTTCAACTTGAATTTCTCAAAAATACATAGAGTTTTCTAGTGAAAGTGGGATCCGTGGAGTCCCATAAAAGCCAAGAATTTGATGGAATCATTGAAGAGGATCATTAAAACCTTAAAAATTAAAAAATTAGATGGAGAATGTATTCATTAAAGAAATTACCTTAAGGAGCACACAGTTGGATGCATCAAATGGGGTGCACAAAGGTTTGGATTATGGAAATGTCTAAGGATGAGATACTTAACTAACCCAACCAAGAGATATGCAAGTGGGTCCTCCCCTAAGCAAGCACATTCCCTTTTTGCCCTTGCATAACCTCAACCTAATGAGTCCATGGGTCCCATAGGTGATTAATGATTATGAAAGTTAAGGACCAAAACCCAGAAGAATCTACCTAAGAATTTAGGCATGTCAGATCAAGACATTAAACAAGGACATGGATAGTCACAATGAGGTGAGTAATGAAAAGCATAGATGGATGAGAGAGAAAGTGGAATGGAGTTTCCAATTAAGGTCACATGAATTCCCTCATGAATTTTATGGTTAAATGACCTCATAAAACCCATCCTTAGTCTAGAATAAATCCAACCATGTTTAGTGATTTTGCATTGCCACTATAAGATTACTTAATCCTCTTGAGACATAAGAGTGCTTCTACAAATCAATCACCATTCCTTATAGAGAAGAAAAGAGTAGGAAGTGAGAAAGGGCCTTAGTTAGAGGAGATGTTTAGGCACATGTAACATGTGTTTCTAGTCCCATAACTAGTGCTTGTAGCCTGTTATTCTATCTAAGGGATGTGCTTTGAATTGCCATCATCATTTTTTTTCTTCATCATTTTTTCATTTATTATTATTATTATTATTATTTTGTTTTATGTTTTTTTAGATGGGAACCACACCATGCAAAGACTTATTCAACTTCTTATTATTGGTCGATACAGAATGGTAAGAAATTCATGAAAACACTCATGTACCCAAGTAAGTAAAAGGGTATAAATAGTATTGAGTCCCCTTGAAGTCACACCATGTTCAAACCCTTGAATATTATCCAAGTCCAAAAACTACCAAGGTCACAAGTTTGTTAAAGTTTTATTTAATGAAAAGGAAGCTCAAACTTCCAAAATAAGGAAAACCATAGAGTTTTTGGATCGGTGGATGTCGTAGACTCATTGTCTTAGTTATCAGTATCAAAATTCAAAATAGAAATCAAACATTAGTAGTCAAAAATAATAACTACAAATCACTATTAACAACAGCTATAGTAGCACTATGACTTGTTGGCACAAAGTGATCTATTAGTAATGAAAACAAAGGAAATTATACAAGAAAGTGTAAAATATTCAAGAAAAATCAAATGTACCAACAATGGTATAAAATAATGAATAAAAAAATTGAGGAGCTACATAAATGGTTAGCATGGATGATCATCTCCCCCATGACTAAGTTGGAAGAAGTAGATCTAAAAGATTGAGCAAAGTTATCCATCCAATGAGGTATTCATTGCACTGGCTTTCTTGGGCTTGTGAAAAGGTTTTATTTGTTAAATGTTAACCAACTATTTTTTATTTGGACTTTCATGTTCATAGATTATCATGGCCTTGGAAGAAAAGGTTTTGTCAATTTTATAAAGCCCCTACCACAATGTTTAAAATCTAGTTTGTTGTGGAACATGTGTGGGGTTGTAGTAGAGAACCTTAACTCTAGGTTGAAATTTGACTTTCCTTATTCTTAAGTTAGGTCATTGCTTTCTAAATGCCTTGTGCAGTTCATTCAAGGATAGGGCCACTAATTAGTTTTTATTTAGCACATTAAGGTTGATCAACCATTCTCTTTGTGCTAGACTTAGATCAAGATATAGATCACAGACTATTGAAAGTGTATAGAGCTTAGATTATTTATGGTAGTTTCCTGTACACCAATTCATAGGAAGAGTATCCTATAGGAAGTTTCCATGTTGAGTGGTAGGCTTAGAGAGAATCACTGAGTTTTGCACCCTAGTCTCTTCTATATTTGCTAAAAATTCTCATTAAGATCTTTGTAATCTCCTTGTTAGTAACCTTTACTTGACCATTAGCTTGGGGGTTGTAGGGTGTTGCTAATTTATGTTCAACTCCTAAGTGTTGCATAAGCTTGTGAAAAGTGGTACCTATGAAATGGGTTCCATTGTTAGAAATCCTCTAGCAAAGAGGAGTTCATTAATTACTCTAGCAAAGTGAAGTTCATTAATTACTCTAGCAAAGAGGAGTTCATCAAGAAATTGATCAAAGAGTGGGCTCTTCTCCTCTATGTTATCCCATCTTAACTAAGAGAGATGGTCAATGACCATGTTCTTAGTCCCCTTTTGATCTACCATTGTAAGATCGAATTCTTGTAAGATCACTAGTCACTGTATGACATGGGGGCTCATTGTTGGCTTATTTATCGAGAAGTGAATGGCACTATGGTCAATGTACACAAACACTTTGTACCCAAGCACATAGTGCCTACAATTTTTCAAAGCATATATCAATGCCATCAATTCTTTCTCCATTGTGGTGTAATTGAGCTATGCACCGATAATGCTTCAACTTGCATAGTGGATGTAATATGGATGTTTTTGATTATCCAATTGTGTCAATAGGACCCCCAAGGCATAATGTGATGGATCTATCATGATATAAAATGGTCTAGACTAGTCTAGTGCTCATAGAATTGGAGTATCTATGAGTTTCTCCTTCAACTATTGAAATGCATTTTCACATTCTTTGGTTTAAAAAAATGAAGCATATTTCTTTGTTAGCTCAACCAATGGTTTTGTGATCTTAGATAAATTTTCTATGAATCGTTAGTAGGAACCACTGTGTCCAAGGAATTACTAGACATCTTTAACTATTTCTGCTTGACAAGTTATTCCTTGGATGATCCTTATCTTTTAAAGGTCTACATTGATCTCTGCTTGTGAGATTTTATGCCCTAAGACTATGTCCTCTTGGACTATTAGATGGTTCTTTTGCCAATTGGGCCATAGGTTTATCTCCGTACCTCTTTTTAATACTTGCTCAAGGTGATCCAAGGCTTGCTCAAATGTAGCACTAAATGTGGAAGAGTCTTTAATGAAGACTTTTACCTTGCTACTATTTTGCTACTAAAAGATGCTCAAGACCAAGTGTTGGAATGTGGTAGGAGTATTGCATAGACCAAAATACATCTTTTGATATGCAAAAGTCTCCCATGAACTCATGAATGTATTTTTGGCTTGATCCTTTGGTGTAATCTAAATTTGGTTATAGCCACTATAACCATCCAAAAAGCTATAATTGTAATGTCTAGAAATGGTGTCCAATACTTGATCGACAAATGCAAATGGAAAATGATCTTTGAATGTTGCCATGTTCAATAGCTTGAAATCAATACGAACTAACCACTTTCCACCTTTATTTGACACAATCATGTGTGGACTAACCCGCTCACTATCATCAATAGGATAGATGAACCTTGCTCTTAGGAGTTGTTCTATTTCCTCCTTGATGATTTGCTTAATTTGGGATTCAACCACTACTATGGCTGCTTCCTTGGCTTCACAACTAGATCGATATAGATACGGTGCTAACATATTCATGGATCAATCTAAATGAGTTTAGGATATGATCAAGAAAATATTGTTGGCCATCTATTAATAAATTTCAATAATTTCTCCTTTTGTTTAGGAGCAACTTTAGCATTGATTATAACCAACTTTTCATTTTTCAAAAATTCATATTCTAGGCTGGCAGGTATAGTTTTTAACTCTAGGGGTGCTTGTTTAAAATTTTCAAGGATTTCCAACTCTTTGCAATAGGTATCATCATTTTCATCATTACAGACATTGTGATGAACTTGCTCTAGTTCATCCATGCTTATAACATAGACACATGTCAAACTTTTAGTTGGTTTCATGAAAATTGTGCTACTCTCATAATTAGCTATTAGCCATTGGGTGCCCTCTTGTTTTTTGGTTGCTACGTACAAGAAAATTTGAAGATCTAACTCATTTGCACATTGCCTACATGTGAAAATGGATGCTCTTTTCATGGACCAAAGTTTCTGCATACAATTGCACCTTGTATCATTGTATGTGATGCATGGAACTCATTACTTCTCAATCTTTTTAAATGTAGTTTTCTTGAAAATTTCTAGGGAAAGATCTCTAATGTCCATTCTTGCATCAACAATCCTTAGCCATACCCTTTTCAAAATGATTAGAAAATCCCCCTTCCAGTTCTTAACTTTGATTACTAGATAATTAAAAGGATAAGACCACCCATAGATAATGGCCACAATATCTAATTTGAATAGTGAGGGATTGGTCTACCAATTCTAATTTGATATTACTCTTCTTCAAAGGTAGTAAGTTCCAGGTAGTATACATCTCATGGAAAATCATATTTACACTAGAACCTAAATTTAGAAGAGCTTTGCATGGTTTCTTCCTAGAAATCTACAAATAGATAAGGAGACTACAAGGATTGGCTAATTTCCTAAGAAGGTTGCTAGCTTGGATCTAGTCAAATACAACATGAGTTAACATAATAGTGTAGATCTCAGGAGGTTTTTGGTTTGAAGGGCTTTTGATTTGATGATTTGTAGAGAATGAGGAAGGAGTAGGGTGACTAGCCACATGAGTTTGTGAGGGCTTCGGAGGGCTATTGGTTTGGAAGAATGATTGTTTGTGAGATGTAGGTTCTAAAGCACTCGGTTGATTAATTGATTATAGATTAATAACACTTATAGCATTACATTATTGGGACTAAGTTGGAAACTCACCTTGTATGGATGGAGCAAGTAGTAGTTATGTTGAGGCTAGAGGAATAGGTGTAGGAACATGAGGAAGGTATGGATGGAATATGGAATCCCTTCTAGGAGTTAGAGAATGAGTTCTGTGATATTCAAAAGGATAGTAGTAAGGCTGGAAAGGAGAAAAATGATTAGAAGAGTCATGTGGAGATAAAGGTTGTTAAACATAGTACCCATAAGGATCTAGCTACCTGTAAGGGTATTGCTGCCATGGTGGTGGCAACCTCCACCACTATGGTTGCTACCACTACTAATACTACTCATATGGTTGTGATGGAATTCCACTTGAATAATAAGGTTATTGCTAGTGGAATTGCCTAGAATTACCTTGAGCATAAGGTAATCTTTTGGGTGTTTTCCTTTTTGATAATCGTGGATTCAAAGCATACACCCCAAATTCTTGTAAGTATGACACGACAAGGTAACATACCTTAGGATTTTCATAGTGGTAGATGTCACATTCACTATCATCATTTGATTTAGTATCCACAACTTCTTCTACTATAATAGATTTGCTCTTGCCCTTATGGTAGGTACATTCAGCTTCTTTTTGCCTTCTGCAATCACAATCACTACTTTGCTCTCTTGATTCTTTTGTGATTTTTAGAGTAGTTTGAAATTTTTCATCCAATGAATTCCAAATTTTATCTACCTTGGCTGAAATTTTAGACATAATTTTTTAGATTGGCAAGGTCTTTCATTGCATCACCTCATCAAGAGGTGACTCCTCATTATCACAAAAGTGGACCTCCTTCTTTCTAATGGAAGGATCCTTGTTATATTCTTTTGCGCTTTCTCATTTCCTCAACTCTCCTTCTTGTTTTGCTACATGCTCAATCAACCTTTGCATCTAATGGGCTCTTAATTTCAATAGTCTTTCTTTGGCATAGATCATAAGGGTCTTTCATGTTTCTAAGTGAAGCCCATCTATGATGTGGCAAAGTTGTTCTTGCCAAGAGCAATCATGGCTAGGGCATTGGTGTAATAATGAATAATATCTACCCATGGTGACTTTCAAGGGTTCATGTGTTTCTTGTTTCCATCCTTGGATTTACCTTCATAGGTTTGATACTTTGGAGTATGTCTAATCTTTATCATTAAAAAAATTCTAGCATTGTTCTCCATTGATGGATTAATTCTAGTTCTAAAGATCGGTACTAGCTTTTTGCTTCCTTGATGAGTGTTTTACAGAACAGCTTGAGCTTTTGTCAATCATTTTCAATATTTTGTAAGGCATGGGCATCATGAAAGGCTTTTAGATGCATTTGAGGATTTGAGTTATATCCTCCCTAAAATCTAGGGATATTGTTCATGTCTAACCTTTTGATTAGGCTATCTTTCACATGCATGGTAGGAATTCTAATAGCCTCTATGATGTTGAGCATATTTTGAGTGGCTAGCAGAGGTTCATTGTCATGATCTCAGTGATTCCTATGACATCCTCTACCATTCTTTTATTCATGTTGGTCTCTGTGATTATCATTATTATCTCGTTGCCTATGGTTCTTTTCAGATGCAGAGGAGGAAGTTGATTCAAATGGAGAGGGTGAAGAGGGAGAAGAGGGAGAAGGGCTACCACCACCGTGGTGTCTGCCACTTTCTTTCCATTTGTCATGGCCATGATCCTTAGAGTGATCATCATTATGCTTGTCTAAGTTCCCTCTTCAACTTCCTTTCTTAGAGCTCCCATGACCATGAGACTCAAAATTACAAGAACCCAGATTATTGATCATTGATTTAGGATTTGGGTTTGGCTCCCCTTTACTAGTGTTAAGAGGTTAAAATTTTTCATGTTGAGAACTCTCGAAAGGAGGTTCCTCATTCCATTTTTTATTTAGCAAGAACAAAGAGTTAGTGAATCATTTATCCTTTATGGCTTCATGGTGCTTTTCTTATTGTCAATCTCATTTGCATTGTGTCTTAGTGGGGTGGTAAACCTAGAAGTCATGATCTTCCACAACATACTCTTCATGAAGCTTCTCGATGCCCAACCTTGTAAGGATTTGGAGTAGCATCTTGGGAACACATCAGTCAAGTGGTAATACAACGTTCCTCTCCATGTCTCGCCACTACATTTGTTCATCCTAATGAAGGACATAAGTGAAATTGGGTATAAACTCATCAGGATGAGTGTACACCACTCTACATTTTTGTGGTATTGTTGACTTAGAATTGTCTTCCCTATGAGAAGAAGAAGACATTTTTGTTAGAAAAAATTTCTTAGTGTACTTGTAGTATAGTTTTGATTAATTATTATGATTTTACTTTGTTAGGTTTGTTTCAATGATGTTGAGTAATTTTCACTAATTTTAGATTGATAGTGCATAGTATTATCTAAAAATCCTTGGTAATGGCACTAATCATAAGTGGTGAGGTACCCCTATGTCCAACCTAAAACACCATCAATTTTGGAACTCTCGTGATTCAACATAGTCCCAAAATTTTGGCAAGGATCTTTGCAAGTACGGGATCACACTGGACCATGCAGACAACATGGCACCCTAGAAGTCCTAATGCCTATGAAGCCACTTCTAGGCCTACTTGCCACCCTCTATAGCACAATCAATGCAACACCCAGTCATGGGGCTGATTTGCACAAAAGTGGAACTAAGGATGGACTAAACAGTTTAGAAAACTTTCTAACTATAAGGCACGCTACGCTATGCTACACTACATAGTGTAGTAGGCCATGTGGTGTTAAAAATTTTGCAAGTATTAGATCAGATGCAGAAGATGCATTTGGTAGATATTTAGTCCTCAAGGATGCCTACCCTGCTTCATCCTTGAAATATGATCAGCATAGCATGGAAAAAATATGGCAAATATCACAAAAGTCATCCCATTTTGGGACTACATTGTGCTACACTGCACAGCGTAGTAGGGTGCCAACCATGACACAATCTTCCTTGAAATTGTGTTAATAGAGAAAATGCACTTGACCATTCTTTGATCTTTAAGGATGCTTGCCTTGCTCTACCCTTGAAGTGTGATTGATGTGACATAGGAAAATTTTTCAAAATCCACCCCAATTTGGGTGCTATGTTGTGCTACACTACATAACGTAGTAGGATGCTAGCACTAAGAAAGTATTTTATCACATTTCTTTGACAAAAAACCTGCATTTATTCATGCTTCAACCTCCAAGACTACCCATCCCACTTTTCCTTTAGAGTCTAATCAAAGTCTCTTGACAAAGCATTGCAAATTAGGCTCAAATTCATGTTAGACTAGGTGCTATGCTATGCTACACTGCATAGCATATCAAAGACATTGAGTTCAAAAGAGTTCAAGGGATGAAACTAGGAAGTCTCAGGCTCCTTTAACATGAAAAGTGTAATGGATGGTTTCTAAAATAGCTTGCCTTACTAGGCCTCAGAGGGGTATTTTTGGTTTTCTGCAAAGATTTATCTTAAAGGTGGCTACTATGTCATGCTACGCTATGTAGCGTAGCATGCGAATATTTAGGCTACTTCACTACGTTGAGCAACATAAGTAGTGTAACACTTGAAAAGAAGCCACAAGACATCTCCAGAAGCTCCAAGACTCATCGTTGACGATCATTTTTTCCCCAGCATCTCCTTGACAGTTGAGACCAGTAGTTTGCTTTGCTTGTTGCATCCCTTGTCAAGTTCCAAAATTGTCTCTATGCTTGATCCTACTTGTAAGAGAGGGGAAGATGTAATCCTGAAGTGTAAGATTGACTTTACATTTTTCATAACCATTTTTTATAAAAATATGGTAGTATTTTGGGTACATGTAGTCCAAATGATATGGTCACAGCTCAATAGGTTTCACTTCCAGCCTCATTCCATTTAGTGTAGCACATCAACATAGCACCACATGTCAGCATAACACATCCATGTTCGTGCCCTATGGTACCCAAGACACATGGCATCCAAACCATGCCTTCCTCCCATTCTTGGCTCTGTAAATACCCCAACAAACAACATTCAAAGGGTTAACTTTTGGTAGTTGGCTTCTGGTAGTAAGCTTTGACAAAGAGATTGGTAAGTAGAAAGTTGGTGAATAGCAAATCCCAACAGTAGCACTTCTCCGATCTCTCTTCAACCCAACGTAGCAGCTCTTAACCCAGCAAGCAATGACTCATTAGTTACTGTTAGCACCCCATTAATAGCAATCCAACAGTTGTGATCATATTGTTCCATTGTTAGCTATGCCTATCTAGTACTGCATACCAGTTGTACACATTCATTAGCCAAATGAAGATTAGATCCCTTGATTTTGGGATGGTGCATTCCCTCACCTAAACTCTCATTCTATTTTTGCTGTAACATATATGTTGCATCTTTGCGTACTTTTTCATGCTTATTGTCCTAGTTACATACTTTGACATGTTTCTATTATTGTGCATCCCATGTTTTCTTCCAAGTTAACCTCAACATGTTACATTTTAAAATTATTGTTTGCATACAATTATTGTACACCATGTAAGTCCTTGACTGATCGACTTGACCATTTAGGGCACCTCACTTCCATTTTCTCTAGCATGGCCCTCACATGGATTTGGGGTTAGCATGTGCACCTGATAACCTCTTAGTGTTCTAGCCACTAACATTTTCAGACATCATAGTTTTTTGGTGCTAGAAGGAGGGCTTGAACCTCTGTGTCTCTTCCGTGTCTCACAAGTAATCTTGCATGCTATCTGTACCCCATCACTAGTAGCCTACAAGCATAGACGTGACACCCCTGTGGTTGTCTATGCACTGGGTGGTGCAGACTAGTCACCAAGATGGTTCCTCTAGAACCTTGTAGGACAAAATCCCTAAACTATCTACTGTGTTACATTGGCTATCTACTGCATTACATTTCCTATGTCCTATGTAGCATAGTGACCCTATTAGTGTAGTAGTTCCTAAACTATCTACTATGTTATGCTACTTGTCTACTGTGCTATGATGCCTATCTCTTGCATTACGCTACCTGCGTTCTATGTAGCATAGTGGCCCTATCGACATAGTGGTTTCTTTCAATGTAGCAAGAGTAATAGTGAAGAAAACTAGCTTCTCAGCATTTTCAGACAGTTATAGTCTATTTTCTCTATGGCTTCAGACCTTAATCATTTATTGCAAAATGTACTATTTTCATATCGAGAAAATGAATCATGTTACCACTTCGATTCCTACCATGAGTGTGGAGGTGTCTCACTTTGTTCCACACATGGTGGATCTCAAGAAACCACCTAGCCCAATACAAGTACTGTAGCAGTCTCTTAGACTACAACATCAATCACCCAAACGTTTTCCTCAAGACTAAGAGCGATATAACTTTTTATGTGCAAAAAATCCAAGCAAACCTACCATTAGACTATCATGAATTTGAGGAAAAATGTAACTTTGAGATCATCCATCAAAATAGAAGGGAGTTCATTCATACGTCTGATACCACTATCCCACTCACCAACACATGCCAATGGCTTTTAAATCAACTTGTGTAATTAAGTAGGTCAAGAGAACGGGATACAACATCTCACCACGATGAACCTTTTCATGATGGCCAAGAGGAGTTATACTCCCATTCTAAAGATGATGGTCCAATCTATGCTACCACTATCCCTTCCACCTCAGGTGTTCATTCATACCAATCACAATTTCTCACCTCTTTTGCTACTGGCATGGCACTGCCACAACTCAGACCCTCTTTAGTGATGGGTAGTTATCAAATGTTGTCAACATATCATTATGCAAGCCCTTCAACCTCATTTCCCATTAATCATCCTTCCTAGCCTATCCAAGCCCCGCACCCAACATCTATGATGCCCACACTGCCATACATGCACACCATGCCCACATCACAACTATATGTAATTTTTGTTTCTATCTCCTTCTCTATAGCCATTCCACCATTAGTAGTAGGCCCAACTTCAACCGCATGGTGGATAGCAATGACCTCTTTTCTTGTGGCTCAAATGTCTCATGTGCCACAATATGCACAACCCAAAACATACCAAGTTTCACATCTAATGCAACTGAACATGAGGCTATGGGCTATCCCAACTATTGCATAGATAACCATCCCCATAGCACCACCAATGTCAACTACTCTAGTGGCATCACCCACTGGGCTGTGGGCTACTCAAACAGCACCACTAGTAGGAGTTGCTCTGACAGCACCCCCAATGGGGCTAACAGTTGCACTAATAGCGTCACTAGTGATGGATGCTCTAGTAGCTTCACAACCCCCTATAACACCCCTAGGTCTAGACGAAGCCTTTCAGCTCATCCAGACCCTCACCAAAGAAATTAAATAGCTCAAAGCTACCAGTTCTAAAACTGTTCAAGTCATGGACTTCTACCAAGATGACTCGATCAATCCAATTGTTCTTGCGCTTACATTGCCCCTTGGGGTACAACTTCCCTAGTTTACAAAATACAATGGGGAAGGTGATTCAAATGCCCACCTAGTCACTTTCAAGTTTAAATCCTTGTTACTACAATCATGGCCCCACACCATCATTCATGTTTTCACCATGTCCTTGACAGGCAAGGCCTTAGACTAGTATTGCGTGCTTCCCCATGCTTCTATCTCAACATTAGAAGAATTGCTAAGCTAGTTCATAACTCATTTTAAGTATAACTTGAAACTAAAAGTCACTTTAGATCAATTGATGAACATTAGATAAGAACCACTAGAATTTGTACAAAATGTCATACAACTTTGGAGTGCTACTCTGAATGAAATACATGAACCAATTGCTGAGGCCCATTTTCTGGCTATTTTCAAAGGAGCAGTAAACAATTTTATCAAATCCAAACTATATTATTTGGCTCTATGTTCCCTTAGCTAAGAATTCATTCAAACTAAAAGCATTCAAGATGTGGTGGAAGCTAGTAGAGATCTAGCCTATGTAGCCTTTAAAAATACACATACAAAGAAAGACAAGGAGAAAGGAAGGGCCATAGCAACCATGGTGGCCACTGTGGCTAATGAGACCAAGTCCAACAATAGCAAAAAGACTACCACAACACCTAAAGCCTCCACTAACACAAGACTTGACTCCAGTAGCACTGGTCAGCCCCCAGCATTAACACCCCCAGTGCAAACTCTACCAAGGCCAAATTTTGAGTGCAAGGATCACTCAAAATATACCTCATTACCAATTAAGCCTTTAGAGCTTTTGAGTTAGTTACTGGGACCAGGTGTATCCAACATACATGGATGTCGGAGGAGGCCCTTAAGCATTACCAAAGGTACTATGAAGTCCTTCAAGACCCCTCCTTGGCTATGCCTAATGAACCACCAGTACCCAGAAACTTCAGGCTAGAGTGTTTTTGTGATTATCACCAATTATGTGGGCATGATATAGATTATTTCCTAGCATTAAAAGATGATATCCAACAAATGATCAGTTAGGGTAAGTTGGTCCTAGATGAGAGTATTCCTGTCTGACCTAAAAACCAATCTATGAATGTTTACAAAGATACTTTGAACGCTAACAATGGAGGTAACACTATCAATGCCATTGGCATTGATGATAATGCATAATCACAACATGAACCATTCGTGGTTCATGTACCCCCCCTCCCCCCCCACGCAATGCTGAAGCTTCAACAACTAGGTCGCAAACCCCCTTTTTCATTAGGGCCTCTTCATAGACATATGCTGCACCTTTTGTACTTAAAATTGCATTGTGTCCCACTACAACAACACAAGTACCATTTGTTATCAAGATGCCAAAGCATGCAAGTTCCCCTACTACCCAAAGTTGAGTGATGAGCACTACGTCTTACCCTCCTCATCTATGGAAACCCGAAGAACATCTAGAAGATAAGTTAGCTAGATAATGCACTACGTTGGGCCCCCTAAGCCCGCACCCTTGTCCAAAATTCCCATGACCTCTTCATCATCATCCATTTGTGGTAACACACATGCAACCGTCATCCTCTGATTCAAAAAAGCTTACTCAAAGCCACTCCACCTAGGGAGATTCATCTTTTAGGGTTCATAGAAGAAGAAAAAGTTAACAAACAATTAGACAGTGGGAAAGAATTTCTAAATGCACTTTCATTGGTTAAACATGCCTTGAAACAAAAGAACACAACATTAAGCTTGTATGACTTAATAATGGCCTCTACAACACATCGTGAGGCTTTGGTTCGCATGTTTGCATCTATTTCTATTAGTGAAAACATGTCGGCTAAAGAGAAAGCTATCCATGCCATTATGCTTCCCTCTGTGGCTAAAGAACTATGGCCAACCCATTTAACATTTCATGATAAGGCCATCAAAGATGATCCTAAAAAGGGTTAGGTGACTACCACCCCCATGTTTATCATAATTCAGGTAGGTCAGTCTAAGATTCGTAGAGTACATGTCGATGACGGGGCTACCACCAATGTGATACCATTCCCCATAGTGGACAAGTTGGGCTTGGTGGATCAAATCAAGCCCACAGCAACCTCATGTTTAAAGTCATTAAATGGGGCATGTGTCATGGTCAAGGGGATGGTTACCATCAACTGCATAGCAAGGGACCAATTTCCCCCTAGCATTGTATTCATTGTGGTAGAGGAGATGCCTAGGTTTAACCTAATCTTAGGAAGATTGTGGTTAGCCCAAATAAGAGCTATCTCCTCACCCATACACCAAGAGATCCATTACCCTAAGTGAGTGGAGAGGTGATGATCTTTGGTGATGAAGTAGCTTCTCGAGTGATAAACAATGTAGACGTGGAGCAAGGATCAAATATAGAGATCTCTGAAAACAAATCACCCATTCATGCTAAAATTCCATATTTGAAAAATGAGCCATCCAAAATAGCCAACTTAAATGAGGAAACCATGTGGGCCAAATTTCCCTTCCAAATGACAGATGATAGCATAGAGGAATACCACCGCAAAGCCTGCTGACCATATGCCTTGCCTAACCCACATCAGATTAGGAAACAATTGCATGATTAAAGTTTACCTCCACTTTATTTCAATAAATTTTATACTTCTATTTGCATGATTTCCATTTTGCATTAAGTTTTCTATTTGCATTGTCTTTTCTACTACCATTAGTTAAAATGACCACGGCTGCTAAGGCCTAAAACTGGCAACACCACTTTCAAAAACCACTTAACAATAGCTCAAAATGGCCTTAAACTATCACCACAGCCCACTAAGGCCTAAACCTAGCAACCACACTCTCGAAAATTACATTATGTTTGGCCCGAAATGGCCTTAAACTAAAACAAGGGGCCCACAAGGGGCCCAAGCACATTAACAAAAATGTTAGCCAAAAGGAATAAAACAAGTTTTTTACTTTTCATTAAATATAGATCCATACTTAGAATACATAACAACAAGCATTTCATTTCAAAGAAAAACTTTTGCCAATGGGCTATGAGTCTCCGCTAGTATCTTTATCCCCTACCCCACTAGGTCCTACATCCTCATTTGGGTCTTGCATAAAGAAAGAATAAAATAATGAATCAAATTATAATCACATATCATAAAATAAACTGCAATATAGTAAAGCTTGGCTAACCTGAGATGGGCCTAGGTCCATCTCTGGAGGTATTCTGTCCATGCCAACTACTAAGCATTGAAGTATTTCATCCTCACTTAAGTTCATCCAATCTTCTTCCCCCAAGTCAATGCTCACTGCAATCTTCCCCTTCTCCATAGCCATCCAAGTGGGTGGCCCCAAAGAAAATGTGGCAATAGTGGTCTCCCTGAAAGGCAAGGTCATCTCTCTCTTTGGAGATTCACTCACCACCACATGTTTCATAAATTTTTCATAGGCCTTGGTAGCACTAATTACATCAAGAAATAGCTCATGAGTATGTAATTCAAAAGAAGCGTCTTGATATTTCTGATGATAGGTAGCACACTCCACCCTATACATGTGTTTATGATTTTTCTATGCCTACCCCCATTCATACACCTTGGTGCTATAATCTTTCCAGTCCTAGTTTTTCTTGGCTAGTAGATCCATTTGCAAGCATTGTTCAATTATCTCGTGGGTAGTCTCATTTTTACCCCATACGGTCGATCAATATCTTGCATAATCAATAACAACTATACACCAACTACCGTTAGAAGTATCATGGGCCATCAAGAACTCATTCCTTGACCGTAGATCTTCCAACTCAACCGCTTGACTAGCTTTCTCATTTTCCAGCTTCTAGACCTGCTTTCAGAGGTCTTCATTAACATGCCTACACTCCCATAGGGATCATGCTGAGTATAGTGCACATTTACTTACCTCCTTGTATACATTATAAGGTACCTTGATTACCTCTGGGGGGAGCTCAGGCATAACGTCAACTTTGATTACCTGTCTTGGGTGCCACTTCAGTCAAGAAGCTATTATACCTAACATGAGGAAGCATTAGTCATAAGATGATGGAAAAAATATAACAACATAGAGTGAAAATGTCATAGTGCAAACACACCTATCTCAGGATCAATTTTCCTTAAGCAATTGATCATGTCATCAACTACCCCCTCCATAAGGGCAAACTTATCCAGGGTCTTGGGCCATGGTTGGAGGTAAAATGAAGAGGAAGAATCAAGAGGCTTAGTAGTAGTGTCCACTATGCAACAAAGGATGTTAGCATGGTAAAGGAGAGAAAAACAAAACTAAGAAGTAACATAAATGACAGTGCAAAGCTCCTACCTAGCAAACCCTCAGGGGTGAGAGCAGGGGATCACCCATCAGCACACTATTAAGTAAACTATCAAACTCACTAGTGTCAAATTGTAGCCCCTCTCCCTCAAGATGACTTAACAATGTAGCAACATCTTCAACTATCATGTTCCCCTTAGGTGCTAGGGCACACCCTATGAAAGGTTCATCTGTGGTAGGGACCTCCTCTTCTACGGCAAGGACCTCATTCTCTATAGTCGGGGCCTCTTCTTCTTCAATAGCAAGGGCCCCTACCTCAAGGGCCAAAGCTTCTTCTTCATCATCTATTAAACACATCTAGAGTGAGCATTATNGGGGGGGGGGGGGGGGGGGGGGGGAGAGGGGTAGCTAACAAGACAATTAAGCCATACTCACCAAAAAATATAGGCTACACTTGACAAACCTTGATCTACAATTTTTGCCTCTTTCTTCACTAGTACGTGGAGGCTCTTCTATGGGACGAGATTTCTTGCATTGAAATTTTGATTTTACCATTTTAGTAATAAGGCATGCACCCTTTATTGCATTGCCTATGTTAGTGGGAGGCACTTTTCCAACGTTATATTGTGCATAAAAGGGTCGTCCCACCTGATTCTTTGTTGTTATAAAAAAAGACTCCCTAATAGCTTCTAGGGGGTCCTGGGATCGAGTGGTGCAGAATACTTGGTAGATCCATGGTTTGGATGTTTAGATGAAATTCTACAACACCCATATGCCATTCTCTTGAACCACCAAGAATTCAGCAAACCGTCATAGGCAAGTGAGAAAAAAGATGAAATGCACATTAAAACATGCATCAAGCTTCTCACAAAGCTTAACCATTTTGGCCCGCAAACCCTTAGCAAGATACTTGGCCCAATTATAGCGAGTCTCTTCTTCTATGACATCCCTCATAATCCAAGCCTACTCTATCCCAAGAATTTTCCCTTGGGGGAGTAACTTGGAGAAAGCACGAGCCTAGAAGACAAGATAAACCTTATGGGCTATCTCTAGCTTGACCTTATTCATGTAAATCCCCTTTCAATCTTTGCTTGTCCCTATCCATTCTTCTATGTCCCATTGATGGTTTACATCTTTGCAGGTCTTCTCCCCTATATGTAAGCCATCAAAAGAAACATCGAAGAGATCTACAAAAAGGCTATTGGTGATCTCAAACACCACCCACACATTATGCATCTGTGTGCGAAAGTAGTCAATCCTTTCTATAAAAGAATTAACAAGGGTGAGCATCTCTGTAGCCAGAATGCTTGGATTTACTGCAAAGAATAGGTTCACAAGCCTAGCCTCTTGAACATTTTGAACAAGGATGGCTGGGACCCCATTGCATAACCAGCATTGTATCTCATTCACTTCATCATATTTGAAGAAGAGGTTAGTTTCATCACAACCTGAGGTAATTACCGTAACCTCTTTAGACTTAGCCATTACTAAAATAATCAACAAAAAAATTAACAAAAGGAAAAAACAAAATCAATCACTTGAACACATGAAAAAAAGTGCATAATCTAACACACTAGGTGCGAATGGCATGGGGAATGATGAGATTTCCACTAGAACTTCTTCCACAATGGGCACATAACGGGACCCCCATTTGCCATCCAACTATCCAAGTTCTTCACATTTCTGGTAGTACTTAGCATATTTGGCTAGATAGGTCCTAAATTCGGTCCCAAGCTATTCTGTAATGTTAGCGTGCATGTTCCTGGTAGAAGAGAACTCTTGTAAGGCTATTTGGGCCGATGCCAATGCCCCCTCTTGATCGTGAAGACCATCTTTGTCAATGAAAAATCTAGCAACATACAAAGCATAATAAACATTACAACTATGCAAAAAAAATGGTATAACATGCCTAAGTATCTTCATAGGACTCACCTGTTAGCACATTAGATGGTTCCAAGTGGATTCTGGAAGAAATTGCCCATGTGACAAGCAACAAACAAGGTGTTGTACTTATGGTAAGACTTAAATTCAGGCATAGCCCAAACCCAAGACAAGCATCTCAAACCTTTTGGGCATCAATTTGAACCCCCTACCCCTTCACCTTCAATGGACCCATCAGCCATAAACTTTAAAATTCCTTGATTTGCCTTAGGCAATAATGTTTCAACAAGAATACCGGCTATCTCAGACGACAAGTGTGACCATACCATCACACTAAAGTGATGAAGGAGGAACTCTAGGAATTCTCACATGCCTTCTCAAAAGTAGACCACCTAGTCCCTTACCCATGTGTGGGGAGGGGGAACGTTAGCCATAGGGGCACTCAAGCAACACAGAACTCCTACTAGCTCGATCACAATTAAGATGGGTTTTAACATGATCCTGCATGGTGTAGCACAAAGTGTTAGTTCACAATATTCAAGTGACGGTTATTGTATAGCATAAAAACTCTTGGTATGCAAGTTTTTCCTAAGTATGAAACATCATGCCCTTGGATAGGTGAAGCAAATCAAAAACTTGTGTCAAGTATTGGTTCATCATTTCATGACTTGTCCTGTATAGCAAGCAACCATGTTACGTGTAGCATAGCAACGTAGTGCATGACATAGCCTAGCAGGTACATTCTGTGCAGCGTAGTGACCATGTCATGCACAACATAACAATGCAATAGGTACACCCTGCACAGCATGATAGGCATAGCAAAATAATAGGTACAGTAGTGTAGTAGCATAACAAATGTAATAGCATAGTAGGTATGACAACGTAGCAAGCATAGTAGCATAACAAGTATGGTAGTGTAGTAGCATGACAGCATAGCGTAATAGGCACTGAAAACACAACACAGCCTATTAGTCACGCTGAAAAAAGTAACATGACCTAAAAAGGAACATATAATGTTTCCATAGGCCTAGCCCTGTTCCACTATATGGAATGAAACAAAATAAAATATAAACCAAAACCCCCTTTACACGCGCTACACCTTGCAAACCAGAACTCCCTCCATGGGTGCTACGCTACCTAGAATGTGTAGTACATCACCCAGAACATCCTAAACCATCAAAATGATACATTTTCCCACCCAAAATAATGATAGCCATGAAAATAGTGTGCAATAACCATAGTGTAGCAATTGTGGTGATGGCCAAGGCCATAACGACAAAAGACACAGCGTAGCGAGGGTAACGACCACACCCACTAGGGCACAATGCTTACAGTAATAGCCTGATTTAATAGATTACATAATGTAAGCAAGGGTAGCATAGCAACTTACCAAGTAGATGGTACTTCTTGTCATCCCTCAATGCGTGCCCTAGGGAGGTGTCACAATGTGTGTTCCCCTTCATCCACATTGGTGAGACCTTGATGCCTACGTTCACTCTTGTGCACCATCATCTCATTGTCAAACTCAGGTGTATCGATCACTACACTACCTCTCTATTTGAACCATGCTATGCTCTAGGTGTTAGCTCTGATAGTGAAAATGACAAGATTGCCATGGGTAATCCCCTATTTATAGCCTATAGGGTTACAACACCTATTACTTTTCAGGATGTTCCATGTCCTGTACGTAACATGGGACATTCCATGCCCCACACGTAACATGGAATGCCCTTGTTCTGTATAGCATAGCATGGGATGCCCCATGTCTACTACAGTGTAGCACATAACTAAAGTGTAGCATGTAAATACACCAAAATTTTCACCTCATTTTCATAACGTTGCATAGTGACGATTCGTGATGACCATAAACTAGCAATTTTGACTTACAACCTTGCACGGTTATGATCTGCTACAACCTTAAACTAGTAGTTTTTGGCATATAATGTTGCATAGTTATGATCTGATATGACCTTAAACTGGAAATTTTAAAATTCCCTCTATATTCTAGTCATAGTGACGGTCCACTATGACCTTAAACTGACAATTTTAACTTACAACGTTGCATGGTTATGATCTGCTACAACCTTAAACTGGTAGTTTTTGGCATATAATGTTGCACTATTATCATTTTCTATGACATTAAATTGGAAATTTTAAAATTCCCTCTACATTCTAGTCATAGTGATGGTCTACTACGACCTTAAACTAGAAATTTTGACTTACAATGTTGCACAATTACGGTCTGCTATGACCTTAAATTGGCAGTTTTTGGTAAATAATGTTGCATGGTTATGGTCTGCTACGACCTTAAACTGGAAATTTTAAAATTCCCTCTATATTCTAGTCATAGTGACAATCTACTAAGACCTTAAATTGACAACTTTTTAATGTTGCATCATTTTCTTGCATATATTTCATTGCATGTTGCTGTGTTAAGTAGGTATCACTTGACTTTGTTTATTTTGCTTATTATTGCAGGAATGCTTAAAAAATGGTTGCACATGATGATCTCCATTCACCTTTAACTCTGATAGGACTTCATGGTAGGTTTATGAGACATTTGAATGTACAGTTAGTAGACTTTGAACCATCCCCTTATGACACCAATATAGCATCCTTAGAAAAATCCTTGGACTAGCCTAAACATCAGGTCCAAGCTTTAGATTTAGAAGTTGGTGATGTAACTGAGGACCCCCTTATCGAAATCCCCATGACTACATCCATAGATGAGGTAGGAACATTAAAGATTAGCTCATTACTAGAGTCACAAGTTAAACAAAGAATCTCTAGAGTCCTCAATGATAATGCCAAAGTGTTTGCATTGTCATATGAAGATATGCTAGGCTTAGACCCATGCATCATAAAACACAATATCATACTAGATTCACATGTAAAGGCATTCAAAAAAAAAAATCCTACAAGATTAAACTAGAAATCGCCTTAGCTATATGTGGCAAAATCACTAAACTTTACCAAGCTAGGTTCATTTGGGCAGTCGATTACTCATAATGGGTATTAAACATTATAGTCGTTTCTAAGAAAACTAGGGGAATATGAATCTATATAGACTTATAGGATTTGAATAAGACAACAATTAAGGATAATTTCCCATTGCCTAGTATTGACCAACTTATCAATACTATGGCCAATCACACCTTACTGTCCTTTATGGATGGGTTCTCAGGCTACAATCAAATCTACATAAATCTAGAACATCAACTAGCCACTACCTTCATGATCCCTTGGGGAACCTTTTGCTACACAATGATGCCTTTTAGGCTAAAAAATGTAAGAGCAACATACCAGTGGATAATGACTTACATCTTTAGTGATTATCTTTTAGAGAAGCTAAATGATTACATGGATGATACATCTGTTAAATCTGAGAAAGCTACTGATCATGCAAACAACCTAAACTTAGTCCTTCAACATTGTCAAAGGCATGAACTTACCTCAACCAAAGAAAATGTGTTTTTGGAGTCAAAATCAGACACATGTTAGGTTTTTTAGTGTTAGAAACAAGGATACATGTAGACCCTGATAAAGTTAAAGCCATTGTTAACTTAGCACCTCTTACAAACCTTAAGGAATTATGTGGGCTGCAAGGCAGGGTACAATGCATAAGAATATTTATCACAAAATTAACTAATAAGTTACATCCAATGCAACACTTACTTAAAAAGGGAGTTAACTTTGAATGAACAAATCAATGTCAAGAAGCCTTTGATAGCTTAAAGAAAGAGCTTGTCCATCTTCCCACTATTTATCCTCCATAGAGAGACAAGTTGTTTTACATTTATATCGTCACTTCACACATGTCTATTATTTCTTTGCTCTGCCAAAAGTGGGATGATGGTTCCAAAATCCCTGTCTACTACCTAAGCCATGCATTGGTAGCCTATGAAGCGAAATACAATGAAGTAGAGAAAAATTGTCTTGCTTTAGTGTTTGCACTTAAAAAGTGGAGGTATTACTTGTTTCATAGCCAAGTAAACATTATTTGCAAGAATAACATACTTTAAGTTATTAAAACCAATATATATGAAAGTAGTAGGATAGCTCAATGGAAAGCCATAACTACGGAATTCAATCTACACTATGTAGCACAACCATCTATAAAGGGTCAAGCAATAGCTACGTAACTTACAGCTTCACCTACAAATGACTAGGTAGTGATACAACCTAAATTTCCAGATGAGCACGTTAGTAGCATAAGCCCAGTACCCATAGACTTCGAAGCCATCCTACATTTTGATGATGCCTCAACTACACAAGGTGGCAGTGCCACTGCTATTCTCATGTTTCCCTTCAGGGAGATCCAACCTTTCGCATATCATTTCACATTTCTTTGCATGAACAATGTAGAAGAATATGAAGGTCTCCTTAGGGGCATTCTAGTAGCTCAAAGTCAGGAATCCAAAACTTAGCAATTAGAGGTGACTCACAATTAGTCATTAATCAAGTTATAGAGGTATTCGCTTGTAAGGCACAACATTTACAACCTTATTGTGATTTAGCCAAATATCTACTAAAGCAATTTACAACCCTAGATGTCCAATATGTGCCTTGTAATGAAAACACTATAGCAAATGCATTAGTCATGTTAGCATTAGGTGTGCCATCACATACATTCGCTACCTTGCCTACAGTAATAATGAAATGCATTGAACCCATCATTCACATAACACACATCACATCTATAAGTGTAGCTCACACTCGAGAATGGTATGATAACATTAAAACATACCTCTAACATGGTGAACCCCTGCACAACCTGACATCTACCCAAAGGGATGCAATACGAAAGTGATCATGACAATATGTCCTTGTAGGTGACAACACTCTATGTAAATGCTCTTATGATGGGATATTGCTAGTTTGCGTTAATGGAGATGAAGTACAAAAAATTGTTGATAAAGTCCATAAAGGACTATGTGGAGGGCACATAGCTCCCAGGGCTATGATAATAAAGATTAGGCATCTGGGATAGTACTAGCCTCACATGGAACATGATTAAGTTGCTAAAGTAAGGACATACAATGTATGTCAACATCATGGGAACCTCATACATGTTTCACCTACTAAAGTGCATACCACACATGGCCCTTTCAACGTTGGGGACTAGACATTATAGGGCCCATCACATCCAAGTCTTCTGCAGGGCACAGTTTCATCATTACCGCAATTGAGTACTTTATGAAGTCGGTAGAAGACATTCCTCTCAGAAAGACCATGCCCCAACAAGTTTGCAAGTTCATTTTGGACAACAAAGTAATACGATTTGGCCTTCCCATGACTATTGTTATTGACAACGTGCCATAATTCAGTAGCACAAAAACTAAAGCCTTTTACGAAAGTCTTGGTATCAAACATTTTTTATTATCATCATATTACCCCCAGGAAAATGACCAAGTAGAGGCTACCAATAAATTCATCATCAACCATTTGAAAATGATGCTTAGCAGTAGCAAGAGGTGATGGCACAAGCAAATCCTCTATGTGCTTTGGGCTTATTGCACAACATGTAAGACGACTACAGGAAAGACTCCATATAGCCTTGTATACGTATCTAAAGTAGTATTACCTCTTGAATTGCAGGTCCCATCGCTTCGAATGATCCTTTCAAATGTCACAGATGAGGTTCAAAAAAATGAGTTAAGGATCATTGACCTTGACTTTGTAGAGGAGGAACGCACCCAAACACTTAACTGCATCGAGTGGTACCACGACAAGAAATGGCAAAAACATCACTGAAATTTGCACCAATCACCAATCAAAAAGAGGAACTTAGTCCTCGAGGCCATTCATGAACCTGTGAGCAAATTCGTAGCCAATTGGGAAGGCCCCTTTGTAGTTACAAAAGCATATGAGAATGGGGAATTCAAGCTAGTTAATGTAGATAGCAACGAATTCCCAAATCTTGTTAATCATTTGTACCTAAAGCCATACTACACTTAACATGTAGGATTACACTAAACATAAAGTAAGGTAAGTAGATAGTCCACTATGACTATAAACTAGCATAGATCATCTACTATGACATAAAACTAGAAAAAAATGTCCGCTATGATAATAAATTAGCACAGATTATCCTTGGGCCATGACGTAAAACTAGCACCCATAACATGGTTCGCTATGACGTTAAACTGGCCATCCTCCATCCACTACAACATTAAACTAGCACAACAGTCTACTGGGACCTTAAACTAGCACAAAATTTTGTTGGGACCTTAAATTAGGATAACTCAATCTACTCATACCTTAAACTAGGACCACAATCTACTAGGACTTTAAACTAGCATATCTAATGGTCTACCAAGACCTAAAACTAGGTTCACAATGCAACACCTCCTAGCTCACACATGTGACCTTGTGAACAAGCAAGCGTGCATATCTTCGAGCTTCCTAGACAAGATGGGGTGGGACGTTGTAGTTCTAGAATGAAGTTCACATCATCAAGAAAAAGCCCTTGAGGATACATGCAACATTACTATCTCTGGCATCTTACTGATCTTCTGGAGATGCTATATGGAATCTTGCTAACCTTTTGAAGCTATTGCCACCATCTCCAATCAGTTTGGTCATAGATCCTATTTTTAGCACTCCCTTTTGATGTCCTAAAAGAACTATGGCACATCCACAGTGCTAGCATCCTCCAGAAATTGTCATTGCTAGAGTCTAAAAAAGCATTCAACTGTTAGGCTTCTCACCTTGTAGCTATATTTCATGACTCTTGCCTTTGATAGGGATTCTTGAATCATCATCACTCCTAGCCTCTTTAGTGCTCATTCCCAGCAGGGTTGTTGAATCTTCCGAGCTTGCTGCTACCAAAGCTTGCACTAGCCTTCCTTCTTTGGACATTGCATGTGTTAGAGATAGCACTTGCCACCCTAGTAGTGTCCCAAGAAAATAGGACTTTGCCCTCATTTCCCTTGATGGTTTTTTTTTGGTTTCTATTTCTTATGTTTGTAGGATAAAAGCCAAGATGGCATCATTTAGGAATGCATTCCACCATGAGAACAAGACACTACATCATTCCAAGGTACCCACTCTAATCGGCCTAGCTTCTTGAGAGTGCATGCCTTGCTATCCCTTTAGCCAACCTAACCTCCCTTCCTTATACTTATGATTTCCAACATCTTCCTCATAAGATTTTCCAATGCATGTGAAACCCTTTCTCGTGTTTAACCACCAAGCCCATGATAGACATAATGCAGCTCATCCCATGGGAAGCCTCTATAAACTAGTCAAAGCCCCACATGGATGTAACACAAACTCATCTCGAGAAGGAAACACTGGTCCTACAGCGATGACACAATTTCCTTCGAATGAACACAAGTGTGCAATTTTCCTCAAAATAAAAAAAAATAAAAATAAAAAAATGGTGATATAGCCAAGTGCCCAAAAAAAATGGTACAGTTGCTTTGCAATTGTCTTAGCTTTGGATTGACCACCTCTAAGCACTCCGATGAGAGGTCAAAGTCCAAATAGAGAATCCACTCATGTGTGTCGAATCCCTCATAAGAATTCCAATAAGAGATCACACTATGGCAACGGCTCTCATGATAACACATCCTACACCTTTCCTTGTTCCTAGCCCAATTTCCACAAACCCATTCCCTTTCTCTATCATACTTAGCTTTCCTAGCACTCCCAACCATAGCAAAGCAATATCTAAGTAGGCATTGATGAATGATGTGGGTGTTATGTTCAACATGGTATTTCATTTTCTTTGTTGACATCTCTCAGGAAAATCCTCTAGATGTCAACAAAGAGGAGCTATTAAAACACCATTAATTTTGGGATTCTCATGATTCAGCATAGTCCCAAAATTTGGGCAAGGATCTTTGCAAGTGTGGGGTCACACTAGACCATGCAGACAACAAAAGTTCTAATGCTTGTGAAGCTACTTCTAGGCCTACCTGCCACCCTCTGCAGCATAGTCAACATGACACCTAGTCATAAGGCCAGTTTGCACAAAAGTGGCACTAAGGATGGACTAAATAGTTCAGAAAACTTTCTAACTATGAGGCTTGCTACTCTACGCTATGCTGCACAGCGTAGCAGGCCATGTGGTGTTAAAATTTTTGCAAGTGTTAGATTAGATACAGAAGATGCAATTGGAAGATATTCAGTCCTCAAGGATGCCTACCCTACTTCATCCTTAGAATATGATCAGCGTAGCATTGAAAAAATATGGCAAATATCACAAAAGTCATTCCATTTTGGGTGCTACATTGTGCTACATTGCACAATGTAATACAACATAGTAGGGTGCCAATTGTAACACAATCTTCCTTGAAATTGTGTTGATAGAGAAAATGCACTTGACCATTCTTCAATCTTTAAGGATGCTTGCCTTGCTCTACCCTTGAAGCATGATCGATGTGACATAGGAAAATTTTACAGAAGCCACCCCAATCTGGGTGCTACGCTGCATAGCATAACACAACGTAGTAGGATGCTAGCACTAAGAAAGTCTTTTCTCACATTGATTTGACAAAAGAACTACATTTAGTCATGCTTCAACCTCTAAGACTACTTGTCCCACTTCACCTTTAGAGTCTGATCAAAGTCTCTTGATAAAGTATTGCAAATTCAGCTCAAATTCATGTTAGACTAGGTGCTACATTATGCTACGTTGCACAGTGTAGCACAGCGTAGCATAGCATAGTGAAGACATTGAGGTTAAAAGTGTCCCAAGGATGAAACTAGGAAGTCTCAGGCTCCTTTAACATGAAAAGTGTAATGGCTGGTTACTGAAATAGCTTGCCTTGCCAAGCCTCAGAGGGGCATTTTTTATTTTTAAGCAAGATTTGTCTTAAAGGTGGCTACTATGCCATGCTATGCTACGTAGCATAGCATAGCATAGTGAGCAGGTATTCACACTACTTCGCTGAGCTGAGTAGTGTAAGTAGCATAACACTTGAAAAAAGATACAAGACATCTCTAGAAGCTCCAGGACTCATCATCAATAGTTTCTTTTGCCCCAGCAGCTCCTTAACAGTTGAGATCAGTAGTTTGCTTTGCTTGTTGCATCCCTTGTCGAGTTCCAAAATTGTCTTTATGCTTGATCCTACTCGTAAGAGAGGGGAAGACATAGTCCTAAAGTATAAGCTTCACTTTACATTTTTCATAAGCATTTTTTGTAAAAATATGGTAGTCCCTTGGGTACATACAATTCAAATGATATGGTCATAGCTTAGTAGGTTTCACTTCTAGCCTCATTCCATTCAGTGTAGCACATCACCGTAGCACCACACATCAGCGTAGCACATCCACGTTTGTGCCCTATGGGACCCAAGATATGTGGCATCCAAACCATGCCTTTCTCCCACTCTTGGCTCTATAAATACCCTGGCAAAAAATGTTCAAAGGGTTGGCTTTTGGTAGTTGGCTTCTAGTAGTAAGCTTTGACGAAGAGATTGGCATGTAGAAAGTTGGTGAATAGCAAATCCCAGCAATAGCACTTTCCAGATCTCTCTTCAACCTAGCATAGTAGCTCTTAACCTAGTAAGCATTAGCTCATTGGGTTCTATTAGCACCCCATTGGCAACAATCCAAGAGCTGTGACCATATTGTTGCAGTAGCACTTCCCAGATATCTCTTCAACCTAGCGTAGTAGCTCTTAACCTAGTAAGAATTAGCTCATTGGTTTCTATTAGCACCCCATTGGCAACAATCCAAGAGCTGTGACCATATTGTCCTATTGTTAGCTATGCCTATCCAGTACTACACACCAGTTGTACACATTCATTGGCCAAATGAAGATTAGATCCCCCAATTTTATGGTGGTGCATTCCCTCACTAAACTCTCATTCTCTTTTTGTTATAACATATATGTTGCATCTTTGTGTACTTGTTCATGCTTATTATCCTAGTTACATACTTTGACACATTTCTATTGTTGTGAATCCCACGTTTTCTTCCAATTCAACCTCAACGTGTTACATTTTAAAATTACTATTTGCGTACAGTTATTGTACACCATGTAAGTCCCTGATTGATCGACCAGACCATTTAGGGTACCCCAGTTTTGTTTTCTCTAGCATAGCCCTCGCACAAATCCAGGGTTAGGCTATACACCTGATAACCTCTCGGTGTTCTAGCCACTGATGTTTTCATATGTCATACAACCATATGAATCACTAAGGCATTCATGTATAATTTGATCAAATTCCATTGATTTCTAGTGTTCTTGTATACAAGATTCAATCTAGAAGGTGAATTTAATCACAAAATGATCATTATCTTCGAAACTACACTTGTGAATTTTAGTTGTATGGTTAAGTGCAATTGAGGCATATGATTTTTATTATTTTATATTTTTTTTTCCTAAGGTTGGTAATAGATTGAAAATAAATTGATTAACTAATTCAAATAATTTAATTGCTAATTAATAACTAACTAAACTAACATATGCATTCAGTCCCACTTTCTATACACATCCTGAACACATACAACACTAATGGGTGATCAAGCTTTAAGCACTACTAGGATTACTAAATGTTATACGTATGTTCAAAGTGGTTGTACTTATGTGTGCTAGTCTATTTAGCTTAATTAATTACTTAAATTCTTAATCATTCTAGCTTAATTAATCACTTAATTAATGAAAAAAATATTTCATAAATGAATCATTAAGCTAGTCCAAGTGCTACAAAGTTTATAAAAAAGCTCATCTTTATTGCTGCACACACTACGGTGCTCAAGTATAATAGTGCTAGAATAAAGATCTATACACTCGACTCCTACTATAGGCACTTAGAAAATTATTTGATCTCTTACAAAAAAAATTGCAAGAATTCTACTAGCAACGAAAATTCTAACCTCCATTAACACGAGTGGGATGTTGTATTTATAGGCCTACTAGGATGCCATGTTGACGGGTACATGTCAACATGGAAAATCCTACATTGATGAGATCTTGTTGACAAGGTTGCATTGATGACATCTCGTCGATGTAGCTGATGGAAGACACTTCATTAAAGAAGATTTTGAAGGTGAATAAGAGGAAGGAGAGCTAGCACTAGCATGATACCTACTATCCCTCTTCTTCAATCACAACCATGATCATCATGTCTATCCATATTCTTGCCTTAACTCCCATCTTGGGAGGCCCCATGGTCATGGAACTTATTCTTACATAAACTAGGATTGTTTATGTTAGATTACAAGTTCTAGTTCAAGCCCCCCTCATTAAAGACAAGGGGAGGAGAGTCAATGAATTTTGAATCTCTAGAGAAGGGATCCACTTTATCTTTTTGGCCCAGTAGGAATAAGGGGTTATTGAACCATTTCCCCTTCAATGCTTCATAACACATCTCCTATTACCGATCTTTCTTGCTTTGTGCTTTAGTGGGATAGTAGCCCCAATAGTCATGGTCCTACACAACATATTCAACATTGAGCCCCTCAATGCCCAGCCTCATAAGAGTTTGCAGCAGCATTGCAAGAACTAATCAATCGAGCGGCAACACAATCTTGCCCTACATATCCCTCCACCATAGCTATTCATCCTGATGTAGAATGAAGGTGAAGACTAGCATATATTCATTGGGATGAGTATATACCCCTCTACATTATTAGGGCACTTGCTAATTTGATCTCCATATCTTTGCCAATTGGATGTATGCTTGAATGACAATAGAGAATCAACCTTGCAAGTAGAAGCTAGTTTAGAACTTTGAAAATAGTGTGCTTGTAATATACTTTGTTAGTTGAATGATTTAGCATTAATGGGTTGATTACAATGTCATTGAATAATTTCCAATAACTTCTAAATAGTGCATGTAGCTAATTAAAGTCCATAGCAATGCTGCCAATGATGAGCAGCAAGTATACCATATGTCCAACCATACAAATCATTAGTGTTCACTAAGAAATCCTATTGAATTCTATATACTTTAGCTCTCCAAGTATACTAGGTCTAGAAGGTGAACTTTAACCATAGTGATTGTTGTATTTTTTGTTCCACCTGTGAGGTGAAAATGTATGGTTAATTGTAACTAAGGCATCTAATTTCTATCAGTTTATGTTTTATCATTTTAATTGTCTAAGTGATGAAAATAGAATAATAAATGTTTAATTAATCTATTTAATCTAATAACTAGCTAACACTTAACTAATCCTAACATAAGCATCCATTCACACTTTCCATACACATCCTGAACATGTTGCAGTGCTACTAGATTACCAAGCATTAGATGCTATTGGGATTACGAAATGTTAACGTATGCTCAAAGAATTCGTACTTATGTTTATTATTTAATTGATATTAATTACTTAATTAGAATTTAGTAAAGTAAAGTGCATGGGTAATAAATTCACAAGGAAACATAAATATATTCCAAGTTCTGCAAGGTTTGATCAAAAAAGCTTGTCTTTATTGCCGTTCATACTAAGGTGCTCAGGTACATCAGTGCTCAAATAATGATTTGTACATTTCTTTGACTCCTACTATAGGCACTTAGAAAATATTCTAACTTTTGGAAGGAAAAACTACAAGAGTTTCACTACAACTAATTGAAAGATTTTCATAAATGCAGTGGGTAGGTGCACATTTATAGGTGATGAAAAAGTGCCATGTCAATGGGTATACATCAACATAGTAAATCCTACATCAAAAAGATCTCATTGATGGGATCACATTGCTATGGTTCAACAACATGTTTGATCAACATTAAACATAAACAACTCACTACCTAGTTCATCAATGTCAAGTAGTTGTTTGATGACATGCCCTATTCATGGGATGTTCCTATACCAACTCACATTAGTGATGCTACATAGACCATGTACAATCCCTAGAGTAAGGAGGAGAAGATGAAAGCATTGCTAGATGCCTTTTCTCTTTCACTAGGAGTCACAATAGTAGTAGAACAACCACAAATGTCATAGCCTCAACCTCAACTGCTGTGTGCATTGGAGGCATGAAAGATCCCTTAGAGCCTCATGAGCCTCCACCTCCTAGGATCATTTGATTTTCTTCTCATTTTCAACCATCAAAGGAATTCCAGTTGTTTGTTTTTATGAAGTTGTTCAATTTTTTTTCATAAACACTTGTTTTTGTAAACATTGTAGATCCATACACTTGGGCACTTAAAATTAGTTTGAGTTTGTTAGTTTGTCATTGGTTCCATACCTTTCTATTTTTGTAAGAAACTTGTTCCTCCTTTTTTTCATTCAAGGACAAGTTTTTAGTTAGTCATGGGGGTATGATGAATCATTGGTTGGGGTGCATTGATGTGTACTTGTCAACACAACCTTGTCAAAGTATGGGAAGATGCATCGATGAAGTGTTTATGTCTACCTATATAAATGTGTGCACTTACCACATTTATGGCATCATTCATTCTAGTAGCTTAGAGAAGTTCTTATAGTTTTATTTCATAGTAGTTAGAATATTTTCTAAGTGCCCACAGTAAGACTTAAAGGACTGTACAAATCTTTATTTGAGCATCTTATACCTGAACACATTGATGTGTTTGATAATAAACATGAGACTCTTGAACCCCCTTACAACACTTGGAATAGACTAGATTTACTTTTAATGCACTTTACTTTCCATGTACTTAGTTAACATTTATAGTTTGTGCAAGTTAATCAATTAATGTAATGAGTACAACTAGTTTTGAGCGTAAACACATATTCACTTGGTAATTCTAGCAACGTTATTGCTTGGTTCTCCGAGTCGCATAATGCTTGGTAATCTTAGTAGTGGATACATGAGTTCAAGATGTGTATGATAGGCTAGGAATAGATACTCATCACCCTTAGCCTAGTTAGACTTTAGTTTTCATTATTAATTAGATTAAACCATTAATTTTCATATTATTGTTAGGAGTAGCATAAATTCATAACAACATCAGTATCATATGACTCACTTTTAACTAAATCATATGTGACAAAGCTACCACCAATCTAAGTGGGAAGATAATGACTTGAAATCAATGCATAACAATCTAGATGCCACAACTAGTCCCATCCACAAAATTTGTCCAGATCATGTGTGAACGCTTATCGTTCGTATGGTTGGATGTAAGAGGTACCCACCACTCATCACCATTCATAATGAGTGTTTTTGGATTTTTTCCAATTAGAAAAAATAACAACAATTGTCTCCTTAATTGACTTCATAGATTATGCTTGGATTTGAAAGAGTTTCCAAATATGTTGGGCAAGGGATATGATATGAAAGATGGTTAATAGTTTCACCTCCTTGTTGGTACAAATTGCAGAAATTATTTTGAATAATGCCTTTAGAGTGTAGATAATCCCTTGGGAGTATTAAGTCCTTAAAAATCTTAATGAGGAACAATTTTAAGTCTAAGTTAAGAATAAAATCATGTTATTTAAAGAGAATAGATGTTTGATCATTTCTTGTAATAGTTCATAAGCCTTTCTTATCAAGTACTCTATGATATTCTTCCAAGTTCATGTCTCATTTTTGATGAGAAGCAAGGTACCCCTATGCCTAGCCATATGAATCACATAGTGTTCATGCAAACTCTGATCAAATTCTATGGACTCTATAGTTTCCAATGTAGTAGTTCTCTATGAAGTAAACTTTGCATTAAAGACATTCATTGTCTTCCCAACTACATTTGTAAAGCTTAAGGGTATGATTTATCTATAATTTAAGCACATGATTTTTTGTCTTTTTATATTTTATGGTTTTGGTACTTAAAATAAACAAAGTAGATAATAAATTAATTTAATACATACTTTAATCTAATGGACTAACTACTATTCAACTAGTCTTAACATACGTATTCAGTTGCACTTGTTGTACACATCTTGAACACATATAACATTGTTGGGTTACCAAATGTTAAGTGGTACTGGGATTACCAAATGTCATACACATGCTTAAAGTGGTCATACTTATGTGTTTATTTAATTGTTATTTAGCTTATCTCGCTTAATTACTTAATTAGCTTAATTACTAGAAAGCATTAAATAAATAGCTGAAAACATTAAATGCATAAATGAAATATTTAAACAATCTAGAATGCTACAAGGTTTATTAATAAGTTTTTCTTTATTGCTACACACACTATCATGCTTAGGTATAATAGTGCTTGAAAAAAGATTTGTATACTCAATGACTCTTGCTAGGGGAACTCAAGGAAATATTCTAACTTTTAAATGGAAAAAATACAAAAGCTTCACTACACTATGACAGACTGATACCTAAACATGGAGGATTGACACACATTTATAGGCAAGAATAGATCCTACATTAATCGGACCACATCAACACATGAAATGATGCATAGATGGGGCCTAGTTGATAGGGCCCAGTCAACAAGGCCTAGTTAACGAGGCCTCATTGATGCAAATAATTTATGACTCATCATACCCTCATGACTAAATGAAAACTCATCCTCGTGTTCTTTACAAAATTGGAAAGGTATGGGATTATTGACTAACACATGACTCAACAAAACTATATGGCAAAACTTAATGCTCGAGTATACGAAAAAAAAAGATTACAAATTGTGATGTTCATGATAAAAAATTAAAAAATAAATAAAAAAATTAGACAACACATCCTCTGATGGCATGAAGACTAATTGAAAAGATCACATGATCCTAGGTGATGGAGGCTCCTGAGGCTTTGACAAACCTTCTCCAGCTTTAGCCACATGCGGTGGTTGAGGCTATTATGGTTATCTAGCTGCTGTTGCAACTTTTGGTGAGAGGCAAAAAACATCTAGAAATACTTTTATTTTCTCCTCCTTACTCCTAGGATTGTGCATGTTCCATGCAACTTTGCTAATGTGGGCAATAATGGACACATCCCAAGGACAAGGAATTGCATGGAACAGCTCCTTAACCTTAATAAACTAGGTTGTGAATTGTTTATGTTTGATGTTGAACACCATAACTATGTTCTATAGCTCATGTTATTCATTCATTCTTCTAGCTAGGTCCTTAGTATTTGATCGTTGATTGGTGAATCATGCCTTGAGAACTTCAAGTTTAGTGTTTTCCATCTCAAGCTTTTACTTGGTGTCCTTGTGATGCTTGAACTCGACCTTGTACAATAAGCATGAGTTGGCTACCTACTCTTTGAGTTTTGGCCATGGATATTCAATAGTCAGCCTTAACATGTTTGCATATTACAGATTGGCTAGTTCCATATACTCTATCATTTCTTTGATTTGCAACTCCTTCAAGTGAATCTTCACTTTGTTGTAGGCATCTATCCTATCAATGATAGGCTGTCACACCTCTCTTCTTTACTAGAGTTGTTGGAGGGCCTCATTTACTTTTTCCTAAGACATTTGGATATGTTTCTCATTCAATTCTTTCTACAAGCCAACTTGGTCTTATTAGTGATTCTTAACTCTCTCAAATTAAAGAGCCTCATTTTTCTAGGTAGTGATCTCAATGGCGGATTTCTAGTGTAAGGCACAAACTTTCTTCATAGATAGATAATGATTCTCCGTGGCCAATTTACTTAATTCCATGTTCACCCTAGCCAGCCACTCTTACTATTGATGGATAAATAATTGCATTTATTATTTTTTTGCATCAACATTTTGCAGGCGGTGATTTTCAGCAGTAAGTGTTTCATTTTCCTGGCATGTCTGAACCAAGTCTTTTTGAATTGAATAGGTCTTTGCTTCAGCCACAAACTAGTTAAAAGATTAACATCACCATTCCCCCCTTGTTTTAATCATTCTTGAAGCTATTGAAAAGATTCATCTCTAGTTATTGTAGGATTAAGGAGTGCATGATCAACAAAATAGGCACATAGTTCAACAACTTTTGTAGCCAAGCATTAGTTTTATGCTTGAGTTATTTAGAGTTGCCCTTCTAGGATGATGCATTTGTCATTTACTTCAAAAAACTCTAACTAGATTGCAGTAATGTTGTTCAAAAAATTAAAAAATTTCTAGAATTGGTTGCCTAATTCCCACCAGTTAGTCCAACAATTCTTTATGCTAGACTACACTCAATCTTTCACTGATAGTTCCTCTAGACATTTGCACACCTCAAAGCATAGATATGTCTAGTACAAATGCTGCAAGTGAATTAAGAGCTTCTATGATTTGGTTAGCAACCACTTCTATAGTACTCTCCTACCTTTGGTGATGTATCACCAATATAGTTTTCCCCTTGCCCTTCTCCAAGCACACTAAAAATGAGACAACATTCAAGATTTTTGGGAATATATGGTGTTGAGATAGAGACACCATCGTCTCTCAAACACTAGGATTCAATCTTGTAGGTAGTTGTGTTCATTGGGTTGAGAATATTGGGCCTTCTCCCTCCATCTAACTAATTGTTCCACCCATCTCATTAAGGTGACTCATCACAAGTCAATATACAAATGGATCTCCACAACTCATTACTCTTGTTCATGCAAGAGTTATTCTTGGATTTCGTGCAAGTGCTCAATGGCTACACAAGTCTCTAACATTGTTTCTTGAGTTAGTGGTGGAGGTGGTGATTATTGTTCCCCTTCTTTAGACACAGTCGGTATCTTGCCCTTCATCATTTTAGACCAAGAGGCTAGTGGAGTATGCCTAATTATGTCATTGGCATAGCAGATTATCCTTGTCCTTTTACAAAGTTTTTAGATGAGACATGGAAAAGGTAAAGATTTGCTTCCACGTTCATTTTTTTTGAAATGCTTCTCAATTTCTAGGTAGATCAATTGTGGAAGGTTTCTTGGAAACCTCCTACTTAGAGTAGTGCATGCTTAGGCAAAGAAGGTAGTCGCCTTACTAGGCTTCATCATCAGATTGAGGTGATAGGCCACTATCTTAAAGTATACACATTTCATTGGTGTGAGCACATAAAGCTCCTTACAGTCAACCTCATAACACCACTAGATCCACTTCTTTTTGGCCTCAGGATCAACCTACTTAGATAGCTCTACCAATTGTGTAACAGAATTAAGTAACCTAAGAGCCTGTGCAAAAGCTTTAGTTAAGTAAGACATTTAAATGTCCTTGATCTTCACAATGGAGCCAACCCTTTTGTTGTTCTAGAAGAGGTATGTCTCTTCCATGTACCACTTCCCACTAGAAGTGATAATTGGCCATATGGAAGAGTTTTGGAATTGTGTCTTTACCTTTGTTGGAGCATGCTCTAAGAATGGTTCGAAGTTCAGTTCCTAGAGAACTAAGTGTTGAACATCTGATTGTGTTAAGGTAGGCTTGAGTTAATGTGACGTCAAGTCTTGGTATTGGCCCAAGTTCACTATGATTGTTCTATTGTAGCCTCATCATTGGAAATCTGTCTAATTGATTCCACTTCAGGCTCCTCCCAAAGAGGTCCTGTTGCATGGGTTTCTTTGGCCTATTCCTAAGCTTGTTCTTGTTGACCCCTTTGAGTTTTAGGTCATTTATCCCTTGGTTGAGAGGTTCCTCCTTCTTACTATCTTTTTAGTCTCAATGCCATCTATACTCACAACAAGAAATGAGTTAGCAATTATTTTGTAACATGAAACAATTGAAATACCTTATCTCGTTAGGAACATTACACTTGGCTAAGTTGTAATTATAACTAATTTGATAAATTTTAATCATTATTTTATTTATGTTTTAATGTTAATCAGTCATACCAGAGGGTGTTGAAAGGGCTAACTCTCAAAAATTGATGGTTTCATATTGTTGTATTTATTAACCCTTTGGGAAAGACAAATTTTCAAAAAATTTCATTGGAAACCTTAAAGTTTCAGCCCTCACGACTAAGAGCTTATCTCTAGTAGTTATAGGATTGAAGAATGGAATGAGTTGGACAAACACTTGGAAAGTTATGGGCTGTGGAAGGTTTTGGGCTCTAAAAAATAGCAAAAAATCCCCTCTTGTTGTGAAGCAAATGATAAAAATTATAATGTGTGTGGTCATATATATAGAGTTCTTGGCTTGTGTCGATTGAGCTTAGTTGATGGGGTTAGTTGCATTGACTAGGCCTAGTCGACATGGCTATCGACCATCATTGACTTTGATCAAACTTCAAAACTATGAGTTTTTGACTGAAATTGGAGTTAAATGAAAGTCAAAAAAGCCACGAACACAATGAAAATAGTACAAGAGGGTTTTGGAGCTTAGCAAATTCAAAAAATCAAGAAAATGATTTGGTGAATGAATTTTATGAGAGTTTTAAAAGCATAGAGCAAGATACATAGTGGGATATGCGAAAGATAAGTGTTGGCACATTTGGCCATTTTATGGAACAACAAGATTCAAGGGTTTGAGTTTGGTAAGTTTTAATAACTCACAAGAGCTATCAAAGTTATATTCAAGGGGTGTTGGTATGTTAAAACCTTGTGGGGTAAATTGAAGGTTGAATGAGATGATTGGTATGGAGTAATTTTGAGGCAAGAATTGGCATTGAGAAATTTCAAGGATATTATCAAACATCCGTTACCATTCCAAAAATGAAATATATTTCAAAAGATGCAAATATTTTAAGGTTACGTTTTTGGAGGCTCGCGATGCTACGAATGTCAAACCCTCACTCACGCAGTACAGCAAATCGAACCGTGGAATTCCTGGGCATGGACCTGAGGCGTACCAAAAACAAAAAATATTATACCTGCAAATGGAAATTGCAGAAAATCGCGGCCCTATTTTGCTCCAGAAATTGCAGAAAATCGCAGCCCTGTTTACCAATTTTGTTAACAATTTGTTTGGGCGTTCTTGGAAAATTTGTGTTTTTTTTGTTCCATCGTAAGGGCTTCCGGCAGAGACGATTCAGAAAACGGCAAAGGCCAGAAAACAAAATGCACAGGCAGCGGGTGCACCAGGGCAGGCGGAGATAATAACGGCAACACCAATACATCCATGGGCGTAGAATGCATATAATAAAAAAAGAGAAGAAAAGCAAAACCCAAATCAGAATCTGCATTTTTCGGTGTTCTGTCCCGCGCATCTCCAAAGGCACTGTAGAAAATCCAGGGGATAACCAAAAGTACAGAGCAAAAATTTCAAAACCGCAATATCAAAAATTGCAGACATTTTCCAGAGGCAGAGGTTAGGGAAGTTGTTGGTTCAGACGGAACACACGGCGACGTTTCCTAATCCGGCGGCAGGGTTTTCTCCCGTGGAGGCAGTTGCTGGAACGTCCTCAATCCAAGAATCAGTTGCAGGATCAATGGCTTTGCCTCCAAGCTCGTATTTCTGGTATCACGGATTTAATATAAGATAAATTAACCATCGCTACTTCCAAAAGGAAGATTATATTAGATTTTTTATAAAATCATTGTAGCTTAGTAATACTTACGAATTTAAAATTAAAATAAGCTAAATTAAAACTTTAAACATTTTACTAAGAAAGACTTACAAATAATTGCCCAATAAAATTGAATCAGATTACATTAGAAATACTATGAATTACATCTCCACTTATGCATTATACATATCAGCCCATGTATTAAATCCTTGGTTACTACCCCATTATTACATGAAATAAAATACTTTACTATGAGATTTTCATGCAAGGGACATATGGCTATTATCCCTTTAATTTATATTTATCCCTTTATTTTAGCATTTTTATCTCTTTGGTGGTTGCAACCATCCAAAATTGTTGTAACTTACCTAACTTGTTGGATAAAAAATCTCCTAGCTTGTTGGGCAAGTAATTTTCTAATTGGATAGTTCAATTACTTAGGAGTAAAGTTAGCTAGGATATTTAGTAAGTAATCTCCTATTGGCTAACCAAGTTACTTGGGAGAGAAGTTAGGTGAGATATTTTTGAATATGTAACTTCCCTACCTACCTT